>JARBWK010000001.1:106740024-106768267 GCA_030556195.1 Anolis apletophallus
AGTGCAAAGTTTACAGTTTCACAGGACTGAAGATCTAACTGTATATTACTTAACTCACCACACCAGACATTTTTACAGCTCTAAGGTATATCCACGCTATAATATGACCACTCTGATCCCACTTGAACAGTCGTGACTTCATCCTACAGAACCCTGAGATTTGTAGTTGTAGGGAATCTAAGCTGTTAGGCTCAAAATAACCTCAGCTAGGGTGATTCCACCATAAATATAGAGTACCAGTAGTAAACTTCATAATCAGCAGAAACTTATGTGGTGAGCTATGTAAACTTTTACTCCATAGGATGGCACAGGTTTGCAGAGTCAAAACTTTAGGTTCAAAAGCATTTATTGAAGTAAAAGAAATATGTTCTTGATAGAAAAGGCCTTGGAGTTAACTAGCTTACTAAAGCTCATCTCCTAAAGAGGTAAAAGGAAAAAAGTCAAAAAGGTCAATGCAGCTACATTTTGCCTAGAGAGAGGCAAAAATGCTTCCTGCTGAAGGGGGGGAGCAGAAGAGCCAAGGAGGAGATTGTAGGGTTAACTCAAGGGTAATAAAATTTAGAGTGGAAGTTCCCTCACAGAATTCCATTGCTACATCATCAAAAGGGAGGAGGCAATGGCAACATGCATAGGAATGTTGGAGGAGGAGTCTCTCAGCCTGGCCCTGTCTCTAGGCTAGCTATTCATTGAGGTCTGGAAACTTGATGTCACAAGAAACTTGTGCAGTCCAGGGATCAAATCCAACAGTAGTCTTGTTGAAGTATTTGTCTCAAGTATAAATACCAAGTAGGGATACAGCCCTATAATCTCATGTCCCACTCCCATTGGGATCAACAGGTATTTTGGAGTAGATATATCCTTTACCATTGGCTGTGGGAAGAGGAAAAAAAATTGAGACATTTTAGAGATAATAATAAAATAAAACTTTATTTCTAAACCACATCCATCTCCCCAAAGGGGACTCGGAGGGGCTTACATGGGGCTGTGCCCGAACAACAAATCACAGAAAATATCAAAAACATCAGAAAACAATATACACAATAAAAACAATAAACACAAAAAAGATGCAAGGGGTTTGATCTGATGGCCCATACTGCCCCTTCCAACTCTATGATTCTATGAAATATTGTTCAAAAGTGGTTTGCACTGCATTAACTCATTTGGATGGAAAGGAAATATGGTATGGCAGAAGATTAATTAATACTGTCTCTGCCAAAACAGGACAGCTGGAGGGTATGCAAAATAATAATCTGGCAATACAAAGAATGAAGAGTAGTAGGGTGTCAGATGGTAGTTTTGCTATCCAACAGATTCAGAGTGCTAGTTTGTTAACGAATTAAAGAGACAAAATGGCTTTAGTCTCCTATGAGTATCAGTAAATACAGTTTTTAAAATATTTGGACAGTTACAGCAGGCCTCTGCTTGGCCTTCAGCGTTTAAAATGTAAATACATTTGTTATGCTTTACACATATTTTCTGGCCATAATAATTATGTATGATTGCAACAAACAGATCATTTCTATTTCAGCTTGCAGTTGCTACTCTAGTAAATTGCTCGTATTTTTCTCCCAGCAGCAAAACTCATACCGAAGGTCACAACTGGTAATCCTCTACCTGTTGTTGGAGTGCAACTGCCATACTTCTTGACTATTTGATGAAAGGGGAATTATAAATACATGTTGTTGTTATTGTCCATATTAGCTGGGTTGATGCGAAATGCAGTACAACATGTAGAAAACACAAATAGTCCAATGCCAAGTTATGCAATGAATGCTATACAGCAAATGTAGCCATTGTAAGAGGAATTGTTATCTTCATATGGAAAGGAGGGAATCATATACCCCATCAACCAGATTGGTGAAGAAAAACTGACTTCTCAGTCCTAGACACCTGCAGGAGTTGCAATTAACCTCTTGAAGAAGTTACAGACCTTGTGGACCTTTTCAACATTGAAAAAAATCTCTTTCCCCAAATCAAAAACAGGTATCTGCCCACTTCTGGCTTTGACATTTATCACATAATGCACACACATCCCACCTCCACTCTAGATTTGATTTTGGGGCTCACTGTAGTCACTGGTGGATACTGAAGTGGAAACCTAGTCTCCCAAGCACAGAAGCTTATCTAACCTTATCACAGAGGAACAGTTAAACATGCAGTTCTCCACACCCTCCAACATTTCACAAATTCAAATTGGGACATGTGCATCCAAGCAACACCAGAGTGTGGTCAAGATGGCAAAAACTATTACTGAGATAGAACAAACAGAATAGGCGTGGCTGCAGCAATTTGCATTTGCTTGAGCCACCCGGAAATACCAGATCCTGCTCTCTCATGATATGGCCAAAAGTTCAACAATCTCAGTTTAATCATCTTGGTGTCTAGAGAGAATTAAGACTTCATTTTCTCTTTGTTTTTTGTGTGCCTAGACAGTTGGTGGAGTCACCTTTGGATGTCTTCAAAAAGATGTTTAAGCAGGAGCAGGGCCGTAGCCAGGATTTTGTTTTTGGGGGCTGAATGTGAGTGAGAGAGGATCTACCGTAGCAAACCTTTTTTTAAAAAATGTTTGTATCTTTATCCCAATACCCCATCCATATGAGATATATTGAGCATGGTGATCAGATCATGATATCAATACACATAACAGTTTAAATAATAAATGTTATTTATTTACTTTCATTAACAAAATGTTTAGAATACTTTTTAAACTTATTTTTTACTTTACAGCAACAGTCTTCTTTTCTTCTCTCCAGCCATTTTGTCAATTACTTTTTCTGGTTTGATAGTGATGTCCCGATGGATGGAAATCATTGCTAGTCCACTAAGTCTTTGGTCTGTCATTAAACTTCTAGATACACTTTTCACTCTCTTCATGGTTGAAAACGATCTTTCCACACTGCATGTTGTTACTGGTAGAGTAGCTAACACAGTCAAAAGGAAATGTATTGACCGATAGTAAGTTTTGTCACACAGTTCCAACACTTTAAGTACCTCAGTATCTTTCTGAATTGATGGTGTAATATTACACCACATCATATACTCGGCCTTGACGGAAGCAAGTGCTGCATCAGTTTCAAAGTATTCTGACAGTTGTTCCATATGGTGAACTTTGTCTAGACCTGAAAACCCAGGGAGGAGAACCTGGAAACTGGTTAAAATGTCTTCATTTGTCATGAACCTTGCAGTAATGTTCTGTATGAGTGAATCAACACATGGTATGAACACCGCAACTCTGAAATAATCTTCTACAGAAGTAGTCCCTGGATTTGCCCGATGCACCTGTCTTGAACTTTGCCTTGGAATAGTCAAGTTGCTTTGAAATATGTTTTCAGATGTTGTTCTTGCTAAGTCAAAGAGTTTTAAAAAATGACCTTTGCATCTGCTCTCAACATCTCTAAAGACTTCAACAGTGACTTAGCATGGTTTATGGCAGATGCCATATCAAGACTTTTTTCCTGAAGAAAACTGATAGGGGCAAAGTAAGGCTGAAGAGTTGTTCACAAACAAACAGGCTAGCGAATGTTAATACACTGTCATGCCTCTCAATGAAACGAGTCTCGCATAAACGTGTCAATCTTTTTTTCTTTGTTTCTGGCACATGAACACTAATATTAATCTGCAAAATATTGTTAGCACTTGAACTGTTTCTGAAGAAATTTGTTATTTCTTTTATTGTTCCAAGACAATTTCTGACCGAAGAGCTTGAAAATGTATCACTCAATGCAAGGTTCAGTCGATGACTTGCACAATGAAAATATCTTGCTTTGGGGTATGTTTCTCGAATTCTTGTTTGAACTCCACTTAGATGGCCAGCCATGGTGGCAACTCCATCATAGCCCTGCCCTACACACTTGCTCATATCCAATTTCAACAGGTTACATTTTTCTAGGATAACTTTAGTGACATTTTGTGCTGATTGGTCGTATATAGGTATAAATCCTACAAAATCTTCTCGGATGACTGGTAAGTTTTCCTTTAAATCTACATAGCGAAGACATAACGAAAGCTGCTCTGTTGCCGATACATCCATAGTTTCATCAGCCAGAATGGAGAAGCAATCAGACTTGTTGACTCTAGCAACAATCTCTTCTGTCACTAAACTGCAACTGATTGAAATTATCTCATTCTGTATTTCAGGACTTATGTATGTAGCATTCTGGCCACAGTTAATAACATGTCTCCTTAGATTTTCGTCTCCAGAGCATGCTCTAAATCGTAGGAAGGCTCGAAATTTCCCATCTTTTTTGGAAGGTTTTTCCAAAGAGAGGACCACTGTCTTCATTTCCTCTAAGAGGCAACTCTTCCTCTGCACAAAAGAGAATTGTTTCTATAATGGGAAGTAGAGCAGCTCTGTTTTCCTCCTTCTCCCTTGCATGTTGTGTGTCTAGTTGAGAGCAAATATCTTTTTGTTTTCCTGACATTATCTTAGTGAAATTGTCTGCATGTACAACACAAGCTTTGTGATATTCTGTAGCAGAGTGTTTCATAAATGTCTCTTTGGCTTTCTTCCAGTCTCTAAAACCACACGTAACCAACTTTCCAGGAGCCTCGTGAGTTCCTTTTCCTATACCATGGGGATAAAACAAAAACATGGTTTGCAATAAACTGCATCTTCTTTTTTAGAACAGGCCAAGAAAGCAAATTCTGAGGTGGGGTCTGTAATCCATTTTTCTTGAAATCTTCTTGTTTGATTTTTACTTTGGGTTGAAGGAAAAGTGTAAGGCTGTTTTGGGAGGAGAACTGACTGAAGAATGTTTTTCTTTGTGTTTTCATCTATCTTCTCTTGTTGAATGTCTCCTATGTCAAAAGACTCTGCATGCCAGTTATAAAAACACATATTTGAAAGTTCTGATATTTTGTCAGCTTCAGAAGTATGACCACTTTGTTGGCTTGAGCAATGGGAGGCTGATGTGGTACTGCTCGAAGAAGGAACGGTACTATCCTCATCTGAAAAAATAATACTACTTTTAGTACTATACATGGAATAAATCTGTTACTGCAAACATTGTATTGTTTACTGAGTTGCTGTGAGTTTTACAGGCTGTATGGCCATGTTTCAGAAGCATTCTCTCCTGATGTTTCACCCACATCTGTGGCAGGCATCCTCAGAGGTTTGAGGTCTGTTGGAAACTACGCAAGTGAGGTTTATTGTATACTTGTATAACAATGTCCAGGGAGGGAGAAAGAACTCTTGTCAGTTGGAGGCAAGTGGGAATGTTGCAATTATCCACCTTGATTAGCATTGAATGTCCTTGCAACTCAAGACCTGACAGCTTAATGCCTGGGGGCAGGGCCGTAGCCAGGATTTTGATTCGGGGCTGAGTTTGGTTCGGGAGGGGCTGAGACTGGGTGGAAGAGGGTCTACCCTAGCAAACCTTTTGTATTGTTATCCCAATAACCCCATGAATGTGGGATATAATGAGCATGGTGATCAGATCATGATATGAATAAACATAACAGTTTAAATAATGTACCAGTAAGGCCTTCTTGCGGATCACCCTGAGAATTTCGGGGGGGGGGGGCTGAAGCCCCCTTAGCCCCCCCTGGCTACATGCCTGCCTGGGGGACTCCTTTTGTTAGAAAGTGTTAGCAGGCCTTGATTGAGAGAGAGAGAGAGAGAGAGAGAGAGAGAGAGAGAGAGCTTTCCGGAGAGCCTGCAAGACTGTCCTATTCCAACAAGCTTCCGGCCCCTAAATATTTGTGACCAATCTGAAATAGCCCTTATATTGCTTTTATACTGTTTTATATGTATTTGATGTACTTTTATATTGTTCGTTTGATCATTGTTGTAAGCCGCCCCGAGCCACGTTGGGAGAGGCGGCTAACAAATCCAATAAATAAATAAATAAAAATGTCTGCAATTTCTGATTGTTGTTCTTCATTCACTGTCCAGATTTTAGAATTTTTTTAAATACTTGTAGTCAGATTTTGTTCATTTTCATGGTTTCCTGCTTTTCATTGAAATTGACCACATGCTTGTAGATTTCAATAGCTTTTCTGTATAGTCTCACAGCAGTAACCCAGTGATTCCGGCCATGAAAGCCTTCGACAACAAATTGTATGTTTTATATATCCAAGATTGTTCTACAATCATTTACAACTTAAATGTACAAAAGAAGCTAGTGAAATTACTGTGTGTACTCAGTGCTGCTCTTGTGGCAAAACAATGAACTTCAATAGGGAGAGATAATTTAAGGCCTACTAGCCTAATATATATAAATGCTATTATAATATTTAAAAAGATGCATCAAAATCAGGATACCTACAAGTTTTAAAAGAAAAGGGATTGAGCAAGCAGTGTATTATACATAGTTAATTTAGTGTTATTCTGAATAAAACATAAGTTACCTTTAACTTTAGATGAAATGTTTTCCTCTCTGGGCTTTTTGAAGAATAAATCTATGCTCTTTTGGCTTCTTTTCATTTTAGCTTTTCTGTCTTCCTTTCAAGCAAACTCCCTGCTAATTCTAAACTACCCAGAAATCCCCACTCCAAAACCCAGAATTCTAAAGCTAGGGCTCCTGACTCCTCCCCTACTCTTAAATATACAGGCTCTAAATTACATATTCTGCCCTTGGAGGCAAGATATTAGTAGCATAACTAACTTCATTTTAATGTAGAATAACTGTTTTTTAATAATAATAACAACAACAACACAGGGCATTGAACCGAGCCCATGATGGATCTGGATCAAACCTGTGCATACAGGCAGGAATTGGGGAATGATTGCCCCTTTCCAAATGGACCACCCTGAAAATTTCGGGGGGCTGAAGCTCCCCTTAGATCCCCCGGCTACATGCCTGAGCAGGAGGGTTTGATCTGATGGCCCATACTGCCCCTTCCAACTCTATGATTCTATGAAATATTGTTCAAAAGTGGTTTGCACTGCATTAACGTATCTGCCTAGAGAAGAGAGGAGGAAGCAGAATCTTATCATTTCCTGTAGGCCCAGCCAAAAGCAAACAGCTGCAGTCTCTCTTGTGTTATCATTCTCATTAATAATCTTTGTCTCCTTGACCATACTCTGTTGATGTCACTTGGTCACAATTGTCCCAGTTTCCCAATTGGGAAATATTGGACAGTATTAATTCACATGCACAGGCATGCATTCATACACTTCTGTCCAGCTCTTCTTTTCCTGAGCTTCATTTCTCACTTTTGAAGCTCAAAAATGGGATTCTATCCTCCTCTTCCTCCAAGCAAATGTTGTTTGCTGCCCAGGACAGATTAAAATGCTTCTGGCTGTAGCATCTTTTTTAAAACAAAAAACAACAACCTTAAATATGAATATATGTTATTGTCTCTTTTCCTCACAAAGCCTAGAGAAAGGAACATGCCCAAGCAAGACTCCAAGTTTATTAAAATGATTGTCAATGAAACTGCAACCCAGGGAACCAGCTTTGTTAACTCACGCTTAGTTGTGTTCCCTCTGCCAGCAGGGCAGATAGAGGTCTTTACAGACAAACAATAATGGTCACGCAGAAAATACAGAACCTGTTACCTCTGCTTACTCCATAACAACAGCACTGTGGGTTTTAACTGCAATATAATAGATGGATGGTGGGAGTGAGAAGATGGAAATATTGAAAGGGCACAGGGGACAGATTTCGGCTAGTGCAACTTTAGATGGATTAGAGATTCAATATTATGACTACGCTGGGAAAACAGTGCTCAGATCTAAATCAGTTTCCATTCCAAAGTTTGATTTAATATGGTATATTGTACGCAAGCTTTAAGATGTTAACCCAAACTGCTGGAAAAGTTTGAAGTGTAACAAATTCTTTGTTTCAAGGCGAACTCAAGACATTTTGCTGCCTGAGGCAGAACATTCAATCAGTCAACACACTGATTTATAGCCTATATTCTTTCCAAAGTGGGACTCACAGCAGTCCTATATACCAGCTCCTTGCCTACCTGAATCAAGGTACTCAGAACTTAAAGACTACATGGAAGTCTTTCAATTTATTGCTGTTGTTGTTGTTGTTTGGACATATCATGAGGTTTTCTGAGACTAAATGTATGAGATTTGACCTTAAATGGGTTTTCATGGTTGAGTGAGGATTCATACTCTGTTCTCTAGAGTTGTAGTGCAATGCTCAAACACCTACACCATGTTGGCTCCTATTCTAGGTAGTAAGATAACATCAGATTACATAATTAATAATGCCCTGCCTCAGATCTGTTGCCTGAAGAGTTAACCTAATTCTGCAAATTCTGCTTTGTATGTGTGTTTTACTGGGTGCAATCCTGTTATCTCAACATACAGGGAGTTGAGGGGCAGCAGTTCTTGCCATGCCAGATATGCAATTGTCTGCCATCCATTTCTCCAGTGATATACTGGAACCAGGGCTTGCAAAGTTAAAGCACCAAGATTGTTTGATTAGTAAAGACAATTATACCAGCCATCCTCAAACCTTCATGTTCCCTCTGAGGATTTTTCCAGAAATTATATATTATTGTCACTTCTAATATTTTAAGAAAGTGAGACTTGCAAGAAAATGCTTCAGTGTGGTTTGCTGAAACCCTGTCTTCTTCCAGGATATGTTTTCATACCTTCTGACTGCTTTAAAATATTCCAGTTTCTCTTCCCCCCCCCCCTTTTTTTTTTTTTTTTTTTGTCTCCAGTTTACTTTTATTGCTGCAAACCAACACTTTCCAGGGGAAGGGAGAGTGGAGTGGTCTTTCCATATCCAATAGGTTCAAACAAAAGTAGACTACTACCGTCTTTCCTGGCTATTGTGTTCCTCCTTATTAATATCTAATTGTTGCCATCTTGACCACACACTGCTGTTGATTGGCCTAAAATTTCCCAGTGGAGAGTTCTAGCAGCTTATCAAACTACAAATCCCAGCAATGACAGACATAGTGGAAATCATAGTGCTATAAATGTGTGGTGTCAAATTACCTGTTTTATCTGGGCAAGTGGAAGATAGGTAATTACAGGAATCAATGTATCAAATCGTTCTGACAATGAAAAAGGTTAACATCGAAGTTGCTTCAAAGTCTGTAGTTTTCAATTCCTTGTGATAAGAGTAAAGATGGTTCATTTAACCCACAGTGGCTTATTCCAACCAATATTGTACAGTTCTAATTTAAATATGCCACAGGCTGTCACATTTCCTAAATGGCATATTTTTCTCAGTTTTGAAAGAAAAGAAAGGACATTTTTAACATAAGTATATCAATAGCTAATTATTTGTTGGGGTTGAAAGTGTACCTGCAACAAAATCCTTTTAAAAACTATCTTGCTGCCTTTGGTCACCCTTACCCTTGTTTTAGCTCCAACTCAAGAGACCCAGAACTAGAAAATCATTCAAGCACCATTGTAACAACCCTTTTCAATCTATCATGGTCTCCACAACTAATTCTGTATTGTGGTGCCCATTTTTAATATTCTTCTATAAATATTCATAAACTGTCAGCTATGAAAAAGGATCCCAGCTCTGGTTGCATTCCCTTGCTGGAAATGAAGGAAAGAGGGGCAGAGATAAGGACAGCAAAATTCTGCTAACGGTGAAAGAAATTACATCGGCAAGTTCACATTCATTTACATGAACAAGGAGAGTCTTATCCAGAAAGAGTGTGTTCTAAATAATAGTGCAAGTATAGACGATAATTCATTATCTAACCAAGAGCTCGATTTTCTTGTTGTACAAACTCTTGGAATACAAATGGTCCTCCACTACAACCAACCAGTTTTATTGGTCACCTTCCGTCGGAGCACATTGTACAATAAAATGTACACTCATCATCCCAAGCTAAAGAGCCATCCTGGTGTAGTGATTTGAGTGTTGGGCTATAGGCTTCCAATCTCTACTCAACCATGAAATCTCAAACAAGTCACATTCTCAGATTTCAAGGAAGGCAAAGATAAACTGCTTCTGAACAAATCTTGCCAAGAAAACCCTGTGATAGATTCACCTGAAGGTTGCCATAGATTGGAAACAACTTGAAAATAAATAACAAACATTTCCAACTAGCAAGGTCAAAGCCCCTGCTGGCTGGGGAAAAATGGGAAGGGGCATCAAAATTCAAGAGATCTGAAAGATAACTGGTTAGTGAAAGCTGAATGGGGCATTCTGCCCATTATTCTTCAGTAATGAAAAAGGTGTGGAGTATTTGTAGCCCAGAAACCATATAACATTCCAGAGTGTGGAGTATTTGAAGCCTGTACCATTGCAGACAGAGAATTGTCCTGCCTGAATGCTTCCCCTGAATCACAGAATCATAGAAAAATAGAGTTGGAAGAGTCCATGTGGGCCATCTAGTCCAACCCCTTGCGATGCAAGAAAAGCACAGTCAAAGTAACCCGGACAGGTGGTCATCTAGCCTCCATTTAAAATTTTCCAATGAAGGAGCTTCCACCACATTCTGAGGCAGAGAGTTCCACTGTTGAACAGATCTTATGGTCAGGAGTTTCTTCCTAATGTATCTCCTTTCCTGTAATTTGAACCCATTGCTCTGAGTCCTAGTCTCCAGGACAGCAGAAAACAAGCCCCCTCCCTCTTCTTTATGACACCCTTTCACATATTTATACATGGCTTTCATGTCTCCTCTCAACCTTCTCTTCTGCAGGCTAAACATATCCAGTTCTTTAAGACACTCCTCATAGGGCATGGTGTCCAGCCCCCTGATCATATTAGTCGCCCTCCTCTGGACACCTTCCAGCTTGTCAATATCTCTTTTGAAGTGTGATGCCCACAATTGGACACAGTCTTCCAGGTGAGGTCTAGCCAAAGCAGAATAGAAGCACAATGACTTCCCTCAATCTAGACACTAGACTCCTTTTGATGCAACCCAAAATCCCATTGGTTTTTTAGCTGCTGCATCATACTGTTGCCTCAGGTTCAACTTGTCCACAAAGACTCCAAGATCTTTCTCACATGGCCTGCATGTAGAGACAGGCATAATCCATTCTTTATCTGTGCATTTCATTTTTTTCAGTTGAAATTCATTTTGTTTGTTTTGGCCCAGCTCTCTAATCTAATTGTGTTGCCTCTTCCACTTTCTGGACAATAAAATTGTCTGCAAGGCAAGTGCAGAATTTGTTAGACGTACTCTTGGCACAGTTTGTTTTCCAACAATATCAAAGTAGTTGAAATCCCCCATTACTACTATATCTCTTCTTTCTTAATGTTTGATCATCTGATCAAGGAAGGCTTCATCTAGCCATCTGGCTTGGAGGTCTGTAGTAGACCCACACAACTACATCTTTTTCAATCCTTGTTCCCTTAATTCTTATCCAGAAGCTCTCTTTTCAGGATTGAAGTCTTGTGTCTATTCACACGTGTAAATATTTTTGAGATATAATGCTACTCCACCCCCACCCCCCGGTGTACTGAAATATTACAGTACTTGTGGATCATACTTAGCACATAGTAAAACCCCCTTTTCTGGTATAAAACCCCTATTTATGATGTCTTCTCGTACGGTCAGCAAGATTTCTTTTTCATATGGTAGAACATTTAAAAAATAGGATCTTTCGCTCTTTGCATGAGACAAAATTTCAAAGGTTCCTTTCTTGTGATGTTTGCATCAAATCCAACCCAAACAACTGGGGAAGTTTTGTTTGAAATACTGTTTATTTATTACAAGCATTTCTATCCTTCCTTTATATAAATTAATTAAGAAATCTTGCAGCCAGGAAAATGGCAATGAATAACAAACTGCCTAAAAACTACTTAAATGTTTATGAAAACATTAGTAATAAATAGCTGGAATAGAAGCGGTAGGAGTCAAATCCTTATTAATGTCAATATCCCAGAAATGCCTTTCAGGTGGCAAACTGTTTCTGTCCTTGTATTTTGCTCTCCAATATTTTTGACAAAAGAAGCGTGTAGAAGCACCTGAGGGGTTTTTTTTTGTTTGTGTGTGTGTGTGTATGTGTTTGCCGTTTGCTCAGAGCAGCATCTTGTTTAGCACTTGCAATTGAGCAGATCTCCTATTACTCTGCCCTTCAGTCCTACAGCATTACGCAAAGCTGACTACAGCCAATTTCAAGGCAAATGACAGGTGAAAACCAACGCAATAGCCTCAGCCTCTCTCCCCTCCCCAACATATGTTGTAGAGCAAATGTTTGTCTAGTATTATTTTTCATAACTCGTTGCAATCAAAGCAAGCTTTATTTTTTCCTTACTGACAATTGCTTGCATCATACTGAAAAGCTGAAGTGTCCAACAGATTTGAGGATTTGCTGAACAGTAATTTGTGCTGTGTCTATGTTGTGACCAAGATGCCGAGAGCTCTGTGTTTAGTCTAAAACTGAGCAAGGTTGAGTTTTGCCTTATCCTCTTGTCTCCTCTGCCTGTGGCTTTACACAGTTTCCAGTCCCAAAAGGTTGAGCAACAACCTTCCAGCATCACCCTTTAGAAAACTTCAGAAAGATTGGAACCATTTCAAGGCAATGCTATGAAGTCCCATATGAGCCATATAACCCAGAAGGACACCATGTCTGATGGCATCAAATGCCGCTGAAAAATTCCAGAGGAGACTCACTTTCCACATTATGCACCTTCAAATTGACTCAGATGTACTGCAATCCTATTGTAGGAAGTTTTCTGCAAGATTTACTCAGAGGTGTTTTGCCATTGTCTTCCTCTGATTTACAGCCTACAGAAACTGGTATTCCCTTAACCACTAAATGTGGGTGGCAAAAAAATCCTCACCTGGGCGGTTTTCCCTAAAAACCCAGGGAATGGATGTGAAGTACCTTGTTTTATTTTTTTTAAAAAAAACAGGACTGTTCTTTCAGGTTTCTAATGAAATGGTTTGCTTACCATAGGGAACCTGTACAAACAATCTAAAGACCCACCAAGAAAATTCAACAAATGCTACATTTAGTAAAGGGTAAAAGGGGTCCTCTAACCCAGTGGTTTTCAACCTCTGGATGCCCAGGTGTTTTGACCTGCAACTCCCAGAAATCCCAGCCAATCTAACAGGTGTTAGGATTCCTGGGAGGTGAAGGCTAAAACCTTTGGGGACTCACAGGTTTGGAACCACTGCTCTAACCATTGCAGGAGTCTACCGTATACAGTGCAGCTGCGGACAAGTCTAGATAGGGACCACCAAACACAGCGCCCAGACACAAATCAAAGATCATGAAAGGCACTGCAGACTAATTCAACCAGAGAAGTCAGCTATAGCAGAGCACTTGATGAGTCAAGCTGGACATAGGATGTTATTTGGGAACACAGACATTCTAGACCACTCTTACAACCATTATGTCAGACTACACAGAGAAGCCGCTGAGGTCTAGAAGAACAGGAACAACTTCAACAGAAAGGAGGAAACCATGAACAAAATCTGGTTACCAGTGTTAAAAAACACCAGAATCAAGACAGTAAATAAGAAACGCCACTCAGAAATGGGAGAACTCCAGACAGCAAACAATCAAGTGCCAGTAAACACCTCCCAAATTGAGGGTACATCCAGACAACAAAAGCCAGGCTTACCCCCTATGCAGATACCTTCACTGATTGAATTTGTAGTTTCATGGCTACTCAATTTTATTCAAGCTTGCTAAATGCAACATTCAAACTTGCTTTTAACAGACAAGAGTTTTTAATTCCACACTGGACATCCCACAGATATACACTCCACTTGTTCCACTGCCAACAAAACCTCTGAAGATACCAACCACAGATTCAGATGAAACGTCAGGAGTGAATGCTGCTGGAACATGGCCATACAGCCCAAAAAACTTGCAGCAACCCAAGTTGATCATTCTTTCTATATATGAACACATCCAAGACTTTTTGCTGCCATTATGATGGCAAATTCAGTAGAGGAGTAGCAGCAGGGACTATATGTGGCCCATGTGTTGCCCATCCCTGCAGCAAATCTAGAAATCCAGAAAACCCATTGAATTCACATTTTAGGGGAGGGGTTGAAACTCTTGATATTATTATCTTTATTAACTTTATTTATATTGTGCTAACAACTACATGATTTTATGACAAGGTAAATGCAAAATTACATTTATATTTGAGTGTATGGATATAAAGTTAAAATATACTTGAAACACAATTAAATGCAATTAAAATTTAAAACTCACCACCCACCCCAAAATTCCACCCACAGCCTCCCCAGTACTATGCCCCTCATCCTCCCCCAAATGCCTGATGGCAAATGTCTTAACTTGCTTGCAAAAGGCCAGCAGAGATTAGGCCATCCTAGTCTCTCTTGGAAGTTCCAAAGTCTGGGAGCAGCCATCGAAAAGGCCCTCTCCCTTGTTATCACCAAATGTGCTTGGGACAGAGAGAAGGCCTCTCCCAGATTATTGTAGATCTGACAGGCTTGTAGAGATATATACAGTCCTTCAAATACCGTGAAATAAAACTCAAGATATTTGATATGCAATGGATCCTCTTATGGATCGAGGTATTCATTTAACTGCCTAGCCCTGCTTGATAGATTATGATCCTCCGCGCACAAGGTAAGACTCAAGAGCCATAGACTTTAGCAAGAAAGAAAAATTGAGGAAAGCAGAATGCAATAACACTATCAGATAGAACACAGTAATAATAATACAGTAAGGGTCATTACCCCTATCTTCCAACCAAACCGTTAACTTCCATTCCCATACTCTCTAAGCTGTGCTGTATCTGCAAAATCATGATTCACTTATATAGGTCTCAGGGGAAGTTTACACATAATGTTGCTAAACACAGAATTCTGCATTCCTTTGTCAACATGTTCACCCATTATAAGCCTGGCCCATTGTTCTTCATTTTTTTTCCAGATCCAGCTGATCACACACACAGCAGGTATATTAAAAGAAAAACTCAACATAATTCTTGCTCATTTGAAAACAGGCAGCATGGGCAGCTCAGCCTGGCAGTGAGGCTTCTCTTAAAGCTTTTATGCAATCGTTTTAAGCAAATGTATGTTTTAGAGAGGAGGATTGGGCGGTTTCGTTATCATCACTTGTCCTCTTCCATTTACACAGAAGCTTCTCTTTTGTCATGGCTGGTAACACTTCACCAGAGCAAGATTTGCAAGATCTTAACATCATTTATTTTTCCTGAGGAGATTAGGGAGGGCAAGGGTCATCTCATACTCCCTGCTTGCTCATCAGTTCAGAAAAACTCCTTGACAATGACAGTCATAATGTGATGTATTTCCCTGACAGTCCCATCAATGAATCAGGCAATCATTCACGGCCAGAAGCTTTCCACTTTAATCATTGTTTGGAAGAGGACTATCGATTTGTATTGTGTGTTAGATCATCATCAGTACAATTGTTTACATCTCTCTCTCTCTCTCTCTCTCTCTCTCTCTCTCCCCCTCCCTCTCTCCCTCCCTCATGCATACACACACCAAGGATGCAGACAACCAAGTTGTCTCCTCTACAGACACAGCATCTCAAAGCAGAAAGAAGAACAGAGCAGTGTACAATTGTTCTGATATCCAAGTGGGTAGAGTTTGGAAAAAATACGTTTGTGAGCTCCAATTCCTAGAATCCCCCAGTCTGTAATGATTATTTACAACCTGGTGAGGATGGAGAAGCAGAGAAGAGGGAAACTCCTCTGAGCATCTATTAATGAAAATGATAACAAACATCAGACAAACAGGGCTATACATGATATGAAAGCTTGTGCCACAATAAATGTGTTTTCGTTTCTCAGGTGCCAGTTGGCATTTCACTGTTTTTACAGCTACATGTTCGTACAGAAATCCCTTACAAAAATGTCACATTTCCCCTTAAAAACCAAAGCCTCAGCCCTGGTAATAGTCCCAATTAGAGTAGGTCCATTGAATCAGAGGGGAATTTGTCTATATGCTGACTCACCATCCACCAATTGCATCTACTCTAATTGGGACAAAGCAATAAGATGCAGGCTCAACATATTTATTTTGGGATACCCAATGGCAGTCAGTTGTACATCTATCCACCAAGAAGAAAGGGGTGTTCAGATTTTTATCTGTTTACAAGAAATTCTGCAACAAGGCAAACTAGAAGTATGGGATCAGAATGAAGATGCACAGACCTCTGAAATCTTTCTTATTGTAAGCCTGTGGAAAACACACACTGTCTCCTGATCCAAGCCTAATGTGTCCAAGCCTGCTTCTGCATAGCTAGGACAGGCCTCCTAGCGGACTCCCCATTACATGACTTTGAATATGTGCTCAAGGGACAGGCCTCAAAAGGCTTCCTTTCATCCCCTCCCAGTTCTACAACCTAAATGATAAGTCTGTGGAATCCCTTTACAATAAATATACTTTGGGATGCTCGCTGAACAAAGACCATGGCTCTCCACCCAGTATGGCCCTGCTGCCGCGATTGCTGCTGTGACTAGCCTACTTATTCATATTGCTGTCCAATTCTAATTTGCTGTTTTCCCTATGGAGGCATTGGAGGGAAGAATTGAGAAAAAATAATTTTTAGACTGCAGCTAGGATTACCAGAGTGAAAAAATGGAGAGGGCTCCTGTTCCTTTGAAGGGTGTGTAGAACAGGGAATTGAAGCAGGTGTTCTTTATCACTCAACCAAATAAAAAGTAACAAATGCTGAAAGACCCTCTTTTGCATAATCATTAAACACACATAAATCTGACTCTGGCAAATTAAACTCTCAGAATCACCAATCACATTTTGGCTCCATTTACGCTGACATCTTGGGTTGGTGTAGAGCTGAATCAGTCATGTCATGGCCAAATTGATTGATCCAGGATAACATGGGGCAAGACAAACTTAGCACAACCTTGCCCTACATTACCCAGTCAAGGGAAACTGTTCCCAAAACCAACTTTAGGCCTATGGGAGTAGTTGGGCCATTTCCAAAATGGAACCAACTACAACTGTCCCCACTGTCATCCCATGTTTTCCACACTCGGGTGACAAGTCAGATTGGCCCTGGATTATGAGTCAGAATAAATCTATCCTTCAAAGACAGCTCCAAGTAGAGTGCATTATAGTAATCCAAATGGGATGTAACTAAAATATCTCCCACCATGGCCAGATCTGATGTCTCAAGGAATGGGTGCAGTTGGTGCACAAGTTTTAAAAGTTCAGAGTTAGTCTTGGCCACTGTAACACATGGGCCTCCAAGCTCAACACAGTCCAGGAGTATTCCCAAACTGTGAACTTATGTTTTCAGGGGGAGTGCAACTCCAATCTAACATGAGCTGAATACAGATTCCTTGACCTGCTTTCCATTTGACTAGGGAGCACTCCTGTCTTGTTTGGATTAAGTTTCAGTTTGTTTGCTCTCATTTAGTACATGTAGTAGATATAAAAAGATAAGATAGATTGCTAGATCAATGAGACAGATTGGATGGACAGACAAACAGATAGATAGCTGCAACTACAAAAACCAGGAAATGTCTCCTATGACCTAAAATAAGACTAGGGTGGGAAATAACTTTAAAATGCCAAATTGCACCCCTAAGGTTTTCAGGGAATGTGACCTGCCATTTGAGGGCAATTCCTTTCCTCCAAAAAGGAGGGGTACCACCTGCCGTGATCTAGAGAGAGCTCTAGAGCCTAGAGCAGGTTCCCCATGCTCATCCTTCTCAAGAATGATCCATTCGGGGTGAGCTATAAAGCTATATCTGTTTTGTTTTGTTTTGTTTTGTTTTTACAGGAAATCCTTTATTAGTATCTTGCTTTCAGAATTATGAATATTCGGTGCCAAATATTTGGTGGAAGCAGATAATATTTTTGTTTTTGAACTGTTGCCACAGTCACCTCTTCCCTAAGAAGTAGTGGAGAAACAAAGCTAAACTCTGAACAATAGCTGAATGGCAAACAACACAAAACTCAGCAATCCAGACAAGAAATTATGAAGAGAGAAAAATGTAATTTCATTGATCAGAGAAATGAAGATGGAGACATGCAGAACAGCAAAATATGCCATTATAAACTTGTAGACAACAGCATGTCATAACAATGCTGCAGTTTGAAAAGAAAGAGGAGCAGACTCTAAACTTCAGGTACAGAAATACCTCTATGTATCTTTAAATGATTTGTCAGGCCAATGGGCAGGCAAGCCATATTTTCCTAAGAGCTTATCTGTAATTGCCAGGCAGGACAGACCCAGCAGAGGCGTTTTCATTCTCAATGATGAGTGACATCACCATTGTGCGAAAGGTAGCCATGAAGCATTGCTGCCCCCCTGTGTAATCAACTCCACAGCAGCGAGATCCACTATAACTATGCTATAACATAAATTTATCACAGTTATATTGCTGTGCATTTACACTATACAGTAGATAAACAGATTCTCCTTTAGTACTTGTATTCCCTTGATGGAACAATCTCCCAAATGGAGCCCATGAATTGCACAACTTAAGAGCATTCCACATTTGAGAGGCCGTCCTTCAGCAGCACTTGGCTACTTTGGTCATCCTTCCACACATTCATTTTTGTGGTTCCTTTCAATAATGGTTTTTGCCACAAAAATAATTTGTTCCTATATATGAAGCCTGAACTGCATGTCACATTAAATACATAACCATCTTCTCTCAATAGCCCTGATTTTCCCATCCCTATGCCTCATCCTATGTCAGGATCTTAAAGGAAAAGCATTCCACTCTGAAGTCTTTAGATAAGAAAGTTAGTTATAAGTATTTGGACCAATTGAAGTTTTTGTTCCCAGCTGCCCTGAGAGGTAGTGAAGGCAACAGGCAAATGCTAAGAGGGGGATTTAAACCTCCCTTATCAACACAGTGGTCCCAATTTGAGTTGGAATCCATATGCTCACTGCAACTACAAAAGGAAGGAAGCCTGAGCTATTTCCTTTGTGTTTTGAAATTATACACTGATGTATCCATCAAGAGCTGCATCTCATCCTTTTTTTCATTTATGTCATTTCAGTTTTATGATGGCTAGGTAAAGATATGCCAGAGTTCATAGTTTCCATGGGTTAATACTTCCTCTCTGTAACTACAGTCAGTAGCTGCATATCCTCAAGAATATTCTCAATAGTCCACACTCATCATAACATTAGCACTAAAGGGCCAGCACAAGAGAGTTCTCTTCCCTTTCTTTCTTTCCCTTTCTTTCCCTTTCTGTATGACTTGAAGCTGCCATGAATTAGCTCTGAATCCTAGATGGGAAGAGACCCCAAAGTCCAACCCCCTGCCATGCAGGAATGAACAATCCAAGCACTCTTGACAGGTGGCCATCCAGACCACTTCCAGAGCAGGAAACCCCACCTCACCAAAAAGCAGTATATTCCACTGTCGAACAGCTCTTGCCATCAAGATGTTTGTAATAATGTTTTGATGAAGGCTCCCCCTGTCCCTTGCAACATGTTTAGAGGACTTCACAAGGGTGGAGTTGCTACTGGGAGATTGCCCCTCTGTCTTAATTCTCGCCACTGTGCTGCTGCCTGCACCATAGACCCAACATCGAGCAACCACTGGTGCAAAGATTCAAAAGAGAAGTTACCTGATAGGGCAGAGCACAGGGGGACAAGGATGTTGGAGATGCCAGGCCAGGGCGGCTGAAGCTTTTTTGTTTTTCCATGTCCAGAACCAAACTGAACAGATGGTTGAATTTCAGTTCAGTATTGGTTAAAGGACAAGATCCTCTACTTTTTAAACCTACTGAAGGTTTTAACTATGTTTAATTGTGGTTTTTTTGTTTAGATTTACATTATATTAGATGTCGGTTTTATAGTTTTATTAGATGGAAATGTGTTTATCATGGTTTGTCTATTGTCATTGTATGTGATGTCTTTGCTTTTTAGATGTTGTTAATGGCTTTGAGTCCCGATGCAAGAGAAAAGCGGGAAATAAATAAATAAATAATACTGTATCTGAGCACAGCAAGCTAGTTCAGTGGGTGAAGGATAGGCTGTTTAGCACAGGCAATGCTATCCTGCAGCAGTGGAGTGAAGAATAGACAGGAACTCCTCCATCACTTATAGAAGGCTGGAATGATGGGATGAATAGTCATGTTGAGGGTATTATGGACTCATCTGGGCTTCAGGGCTTCTCTAATTAGATTAATCAGTTTGGAGTTATCCAAGATTCTTTCTCCAGGTCAAACTCATTTGCTTTGTTGTTGTGTAATTTCCAGTCATTTCTGAGTTATGGCAAATCCGAAAGTCAAACCTTATGAACAAATTTTGTCAAGAAAACCCTGCCATATTTCCCAGCCAGAAATAACTTGAAGGTACACAGCAACAAAGATAATTATATCATGAGATTTCCAGCAGGATTTGTTCAGAGTTGAATTATCCCTGGGTTTTCTTGATTGGATTTGTTCAGAAAGAGATTGCCATTGCCTTTCTCTGAGATTGAGAGAATATGACCCAATGTCACCTAATGAGTTCTTTAGCCAAGCAGGGATTCAAAGTCTGCTTGGTCCAACACTCAAACCACTATGTTATGTTGGCTCCCGTCCCACCTGCTACTGCCACATTTGATACTCTGCCAATTTCCCCCTTCTACAGCTTTCTATTATCCATGGAATCCTATTCAAGAGTCCTTTTACCTCCCCGCCAAGGTGGTATCTATTGATCTACTCACATTACATACTTTTGAACTGCTAGGTAGGCAGAAGCTAGAGCTAATAGCCAGGAGCTCACCCCAACTCACGGCTTCAAACTGCTAACCCCCTGGTCAGCAGATTCCCTGCAGCTAGCAGTTTAACCCACTGAGATACTGCAGCTCCTGCTGGGAGTTGTCATATAATGGCTTCTGTAGAGTGACCATGGATTCTGCAACAGGTGAGGCAGACGGGCTTGAGCCCCCTCCTAGACTAGGTGGGGCTGAGCCTTCCTGAAATTAGCAGGCATATTTGGACCACCAGGACACTTATGTAATTGAGAAATTATCAAAAATGCGCTTAAATGATTGAGCACACACACAAAAATAAAACAGCTCTTTTAATTGAGTCTTCCCAGGAGTAACAAAGCCTTCATGAAATCTGTCTTAGCTATACTTAAGGTAGGTAAAGGTTTTCCCCTAACATTAAGTCCAGTCGTATCTGACTCTGGGGGTTGGTGCTCATCTCAATTTCTAAGCCGAAGACACCTCCATTATCTGTACATTATCTGTAGACACCTCCAAGGTCATGTGACCAGCATGACTGCATGGAGCGCCATTACCTTCCCACCAGAGTGGTACCTATTTATCTACTCACATTTGCAAGTTTTCAAACTGCTAGGTTGGCAAAAGCTGGGGCTAACAGCAGGAGCTCATGCTGCTCCCCAGACTCGAACCTGCGACCTTTTGGTCAGCAAGTTCAGCAGCTCGACAGTTTAACCCACTGCGCCACCGGGGGTTCCTAGCTATACTTACTTAGGAATAAACAACATTGTGGAAATTTCTAAGAAACATCAACCATGAAACCCAACCCCCAACACAAACCTTTGGTCAGTTGTCACCAGTCCACATCTCATCAGTGGACATGAAAAAATTGGGATTTCTCCTCTTTAGATGTCCCCTTATTTTCCCTTATTTTTATTTAACAGTTTAAAGCCCTTTCTCTCAGTTTAAAGAGACTCATCTGGTACTCCTTACGCTTTCTTTTTATTCTCGCTATCCTAAATAATGTATTGTTCTTAGCAAGTGTGACCTCTTTCTGTGCTCCATCTGGCTCCATTGTTCTCTCAGAGGAATATTGGATCTTCCCTGACTCCAGATTTTACATCAGTTCTCTATAGCTGAATTTTAATGGAGCGACACATTTTACACCTCCCTGTGAGAGTATTGTGTGTTTGATCCCATTGTCTTCTAACATGTCTCCTCCACAACTTTTGTTTTTAAAGTGTAGTAGAAAGGAAGATGTTTTTATTGTTTTATATCTCAAAGTATGCAAAATTATTACGAGTCCCTTCACTTTAAGAACAGTTTTGTGGCCTCTATACACAATGCTTAAAATGTGCAATACTTTTTAATGTCAGACTTTTAATGATCTCTTCTCCCCACAAATTTTAGGCCATAATTTAACTTTATGTTATAATAGAGCACCATAAAGCAAGTTGCTATGATCAACTAGACTTTTCTGGTCTTGGCACAACTGTTACCTCTAATTTAGCCACATCTGAACATTTGCTATATATCTAACTGAACAAGGAATGAACAAAATGCATTGGCCTTTGCCACGCTTATTCATTTTGAGCACATCCATCTTTTGGAAGCCCTAGGTTTTCTTCATATATTTCACTCCAACCTATCGATCTGATTAGTCTCCGTAATTCAAGCTAAATTAACGGTCATTTAATGTAAGCAATTTGTTACAAGTCAGCTGTTGGGCGGCCTCCCATTATGGATGTGCATTCATTTCTTTGCTGAAAAAGATCAAAGCTATTTCTATGGTCATTGAATGCACAGGCTTAATAAATAGTGTATTCCACTGAGAAACAAGATACACATTCAAGGAATTGATGTGGCATTTAGTTTTTAAATAAAGGGAATACCAGTATTTTTTCCTTTCTTAGAGACTCAACAATCAATCAAATATGTTGCTGAAATATTGTGAAAAGAGATGTGTTTGAGTATAGATGATGAGATCAGAGGGGAAATGGCTTCTTCAAATAGGAATGCTATTACACGGTATTGGAGTCGCCAATGCCAATCAACAAATGTTAATAAATATGTTCATCTCTCAAAAAAGATTTGTTCTTTACCATTTCCTGGGCATTTTATCCTTAAGAAAGCCATTGTGGTTGAATGGTTAGCGTGCCGGTTTTAATTAAAGCTGTTTTCAAATTTGCTGTCAGCCACAAAGTTTACTTTGGGAGAGAAGCTGCAGCTTCCAATCCAACCTATTTCAGAGGGCTGTTGTGAAAACATAGGCTCATGATCCTTGGAGAAGGGGAAAGTTCAAAATCAGAAAGGTAGTCTGGACTTCTGTGGCAGCAGTATGCGATGGATCCCAAAAGCTAACTCTTTCTGTGTCTTGGAATAAAATTACACCATTCCACTTTCAAGAAAATCTTGGGATCAGTTCTAATTTCTATATAGTACAAGCACAGAAATAAATATAGGATAATGTATCTTTCCAATTCCATGGATGGAGCTGACAAAACTCTTCCATTCTCTCTTGGCTAGACAGCAATGTCATTAAAATTGCAGAATATTCTAACAGATATGGAAAATAATGTGTATATATTATATTCCACACAGTTATTATCCTGGATATACCTCTGTGGAGTTGTTAAGAGCACTCTAAAATAATGAACAGAGACCGGATTTCGTCCGTAGACGCCTCCTAGGTCATATGGCCAACATGACTACATGGAGCGCCGTTACCCTCCTGTCAGAGCGGTACCTATTGATCTACTCACATTTGCATGTTTTTGAACTGTCAGGTTGACAGAAACTGGGGCTAACAGTAGAAGCTCCCCAGATTTGAACCTCTAACCTTTCAGTCAGCCAGTTCAGCACCTCAGCGGTTTAACCCACTGCACCACCAGGGGTCCCCTAGAACAGTGTTTCCCAACCTTTTTTGAGCCGCGGCACACTTTTAACATTAAAAAAATCCGGAGGCACACCACCAACCAAAATGACACAAAATGACACTCTAACACAGTAAAGAATGGCTGGGGATGGTGGCCTGCTGGGAGCAGCTACTGAGAGTGCCAAAGCCAGGGGAGGTGGCGGAGCCAAGCCGTGCCATGCCCCGTCCCTCCCCCTGTCTTCACCTCTCCCAGTAGCTGCTCCAGCCTTGAGGGGGAAGTGCCAAGCCAGCAGTGCCAGAGCCAGGACAATGGTGGCTTCGCACTGTCCCCTCAAGGCTGGAGCAGCTGCTGGGAGTGCCAAAGCCGGGGGAGGGGGCGGAGCCAGGCCGCACCATGCCCCGCCCCCTCCCGCCAGCTTCAGTTCTCTCACGGAGGAGCATGAGCGGTGGATGGGCTTCAGTGTGCGGGGCTCCTCCACGCGGCTTCAGCGAGCGAGGGGCGAGAGTCATGGCGAATTGGAGGCTGGCTGGAAAAACGGCTGAAGGAGGTGGCGCCCTGGCCCCCTTTTTTCACCGCCCAGCCCTTCCTCCTCCTCCCCCAAGCAGCAGGAGTTCGGCAGGAGGAGGGGGGAAGGAAGGGGGGCAGAGAGATTTTCTTGCGGCACAGCAGGAGGACCGTCACGGCACACTAGTGTGCCACGGCACACTGGTTAAGAAACACTGCCCTAGAAGGAAGTTAGGCATTAGATAAATTGGCTTTTCAGAGCCCAGACACTACAGTATGTCCACTGATTCAATACAATTTGTTTTGACATCATCATTTCATCCTCCAACCACATCATTGTTGGGCTTCCCTTAGTACTACTGTGTGATCCTGGGAACAGCACAACCACTTGCCTAGTGCACCAGCAAGATTATGACTGAATGGGAGATTTCAGGCAATTTTAAGTCAAACTGAAGGACATCCAAAGGGCATTTCCAAAAAGGTTTAGTAGTTCAACAATGGTGTAAAATTTAAAATGTATGGGGTTTTCTTGTTTTTTAATCTAGAGGGCTCTCTCAGCCTGAGCCCTAAATTGTCACTTTTTCAATTTGTGCATAAATCCAGCACTGTGTGCATTACTACAACATAATCCTGAATGTTCAGGAATATGTTTCTTCCTGGCATGGTGCCCCTTCTCAAATCTTGCATTTCCTTTGAAATGGCCACATGCAAATTGCTCAGCTCAAGGTGTTCGCCCTCAGAAAGAACTACAGAGAGAACTTTAAAACTACGGCACATCAGAGAGACCTCCTGGAAAAAGGATGGCCCAGATTCTCTGGCTGCAGAGTGCCTCAAAAGCTCACCCTGTGCCGCCTCCCTCCCTTCCTCTCTTCTCTTGCTACCCTGTGCATCTGTCACAGTGCCCTCTTTTATTGTAAGAGCATTGGTGTGAAACATATCAGGGGGGAGAGGGGAACCAGTTAGTAGTCAGAGACAAAGCCCTCTGACCCTCCTTAATTCCAAAGAAGAAAACAGGAAGAAAAAACAGCAAATCTTGGGAGTAAATATTCACTTCCATCCCCCCTCCTCCACCTGTATTCTCTGCAACTCTGACCAAATGCAGGCGTCTTTCAGATCTTGAAATGAAGAAAGGAAAAGCAGAGGGAGGGAGGGAGGGAGAAAGAGAAAGGCACCTTTTCTATTTTGATTAACAGGAGAGTCTTCCTGGGAGACTTTAGAGCCTGTTTCTTCTCAGCAGCTGGCTTGTTTAATTCAACCCTCACATAATAGCCACTAAGATGAAGAGGTTTCCTCCGGCACTTCAGTTTTCCTTTGCCCCCCTCAGCACACACCTGAGCCACCAGACAATGCCAGCAGCCATTGCAGAGTTGGTTTATTGAATTCTTCGGGTTGTGACACCTTGGAATATTGGGCTGTCAGAGGCATTTGTGAAAAGCCACGTTCTCTGCAGGTGCTGTCACAGGTAGGGAAAGAATTAGCCTTCAGAATAATAAGGGACACACCTGCTAGTCCCTCTATTCTCTGTCCCTTTCTTATTTTAAAAAATACTCTGTTCCAAGAGAAAGGGGTTGTGCTGCTCATTGTTATGAACAAAAACACAAACCAGCAGTGTTGCCTTGCCTTGGTCTAGGATGTTCAGGCATAGACTTCAGGAGGCAAGGGAAATGGGTAGAGAGGCAGGTACAGCCAACACAAGGGATAAATTGGATCTTAATGGTTTGAGCCAATAAAGTGTATTGTTTGTGTTAGATGCTTTAATATTTACATAATTGAAATGCCAGGTTAAACAAAATGAACACACAGTCTTCAGCCATAGCAGTTCTCTACTTAGATCCTTCAAAGACCAGCAGGTTGTGTTCCATAATTCCATGTATTCAGCAGCTGAGAAGAAAAGAGAAAGTGTCTGCTATGAGGGTGGGATGGTTACTATAAAGTGTGGAGCAATAATACAGAATTACCAGATCTTGAAATCGTCTGTTGACCCCATAAATTTCCAAGGGTTTTCTTAGGCAAGAGATGCTCAGAACTGGGGGGGGGGGGGGGTTCAACTCCTTCCTCTGAAATACAGCCTACACCACCTGGGATTCTTTGGTGGTCTCACATTCAAATACTAATTACAGTTGAATTTTGTGATGGCATGTCCGAGCCTTTGGGAAAACTTTAGTGTCTGGCTTTACTCGGGGGCTATCTGTTACCTTCTGTTAAGATTAAGACCCTTATCAGACAGAGGCACTTTAGGCAAGGTGAAAAGATAACCAAAATGAGTTTACTGCAAACAAGATGAATAAAGGGTTAACTCCACCTGGTACTATCATAAGGTAACTTAAAACAATACATTACAAAACATGCCTTTGCTGGCTGCAGTCATCTCTCTGGAGTTTTCTGCCTCTGGTGCAAAGAGATGGTTATAAACTGTCTCAATCTTCTTTCTTGTGAAGTATAAGCTGGTCATAAGCTTCTGTTGTCCTTTGGACTAGTGGTATAAAATATTGCTGAATGCAGGTGCTAAGGATGCCTGTTTTTTGGATTGCTTGGGCCTAGGATACCAGACAATGCCCCAAGCCTCTAGTGACTGTAGGAAAAGGAGGAGTCCATCAAGAGAGCTATACACAGGCAAATGGAATAGACCAACTAACACTGCCTCTGAGAGGATACAAAGAAAGGTATCTAGACTATTAGGAAAACCTATGAACAGGGGGAACTGAAGTAGAAAAGAGGAAAAGGCAGAGCCAAGACTTCACAAACTTGCTTAGCTTCTAAGATCAGATGGTATCTGGTGTGTTTAGAGTATTTAGATATACAAAACCTCTTGGCCAAAATGCAAGTGCTGAAGAATCATCATTCTTCAATGCTGAAGAATCATCACAAAAGAAACTCTATATTTTATTACTTTTTATTCCAATTTTTAAATAAAATAGACAGCGCTCCTCCACTTCCTCCTTGTTGCTTTAATTTCACAACAGCCTTGTAAAGTAGATTAGACTCAGAGATACGGATTGGCACAAGGTTCCATGTTGCAGTGCAGACTAGAACTCTGATCTCTCACGTTCCAGCCAAATTCTTGACCCCATTATACCACCCAAAGGGGGCTGGGCCTCAACCTCTTTTGGATAAAAATAAGTCAAGGATCAAAATCAAGAGTATCTCCATTAGATTCTGATCTTTAGTCCAAGGACATGTACAGAGGAAAAACAAGTGTAGTCAGATAGAAAATGATCTCTTTCAGACATCATAGATCCTAAAATTCTTCTCAGACATCCTCTGTCCACATAATCTCATGCTTAGTCAAAAGTCACTTGGCAACTAGTTCTTCTGGCATATATTTGCTTTAGGCCAGTGTTCCCTAAACTCTACTCCTCCAGGAGCTTGGAGTTCAATTTCCAGAAGCCCCAGCTGCCTTAGCCAGTTAGCACGGATTCTGGAAACTGAAGTCCAAAACACCTGGAAGACCTGAGTTAGGGAAATACTGCTTTAAGGAAACAGATTTTATTGCCTCTAAAGAGTTACATGACTTGAAAAGCTGACTCATATAATACTAAGGAAATGTGAGTTGCCCAGAATCATCCATCTCTGGAGACTGAGAGAAAGACATTAGGAATAAGGGGACTGAACATTTTTCGTTGTGTCTCAATTTAGAGAACAAGTACACATAGAGAGTCATAATAAGTAGTGTGAAGCACATTCACCTCAATGTTTGCTGCATAATAACCAAACCCACACAAAGCAATGTTCTCTAGACATTTCTCCATTATACCGTGGAGGATCCCTACATCCCTCCATCTCCATTATACCGTGGAGGATCCCTCCATCTCCCATCTTATTTCTAGAGGCCAATGCCAAGAGTAACAAGCCATGGTACGTGTTAGTATATTCTCTACACTAGTAGCCATGCTAAGCCTTTTTTTAATACAGTGCCTTGAACTTAGGGTTCACCTTAGTAGCTACTTGAAGATGAAACAATGTTTTGTTTTTCATTCTAACTGCCTTGACTTGGTGATCTGGAACGTATAATAAAAAAACCCCAGTATTGTCAAGTGTTGCTTTTTCTTAACCAAGATACGTTTGACCTCTTTTTCTTGGGTAACAGTCACTTCTTTTTTGACTCTTTCCTCTGAACAGTTCTCACCGGGACCTTCATCAGATCAAAGAGGATGGCCAGGTGAAGACTGTCACAAACATGGAGATTTCAGGGACAAAATTTGAGATCAACTCAGATGATATTACTACGCCTAATATTTAAAACATCCACTACAGTTGCACAGAATATGACATACAAATTAAAAAGAACACCACATGTAACAAAAAGGGGTGAGAAATGTGTACACCCTTTTCAATACCCCGTGATGTGACATGTAAATTTTAATGTTTTAATTGTTTTATTGT
>JARBWK010000001.1:107477173-107495816 GCA_030556195.1 Anolis apletophallus
GGGCAGTGTTCTTAAGAGAAAAGGTCCCCTATGGCACACATTTTGGTATATAATGAAAGAGAATGATCAAAATGGTAAAAGTCTGAAACCACGTCATGAGGAACATCTAATATCAGAATTATAGTGATATATTGTTTCCCACAAAATTGGCTTTTTGCTCAATGTCGAATGAAAATGAGCAATGTGGGCATAAAATACCATATATATTGCAGTGTAAGATAGCCAACTGAGTTTCTTTAATTGATCTATGCGTTGTTCCTGAGATGTGCTATTTAGTTTTTGAAATTCCTGGTTTGTTTTTCTATACCCTCCTCAATCAAAATTAGCATTTACTTATACCAACACTTATGCTTTCCTTTATTTTTGATATTACAAGGCATTTAAAGAAGAAATGGCCCCAATCCTGCTATCTGTAATGAACAAAGTGCTGAGGAAATGAGATTCAAGACTTAAAACTGGAAAGTGAGATGTTAAAATCTATTTGCAACCTAAGAGGCTTAGCCTATCTAATTTTGGTCCCTTTCTACTTACTTGTTGTGCAAGCCTGATGTAAATATACAATATGATGGTGTATTAGGCTCAAAGTCATGGGACCAAGCAGTAGTATTCAAACATTACCTTCTGAAATCTACTATTCAAAATGGTTAGACCAGGCATGGGAAAACTTTGGCCCTCTGGGTGTTTTGGACTACACTGTCGCAATTCCTAACAGCTGGTAAAATGGCTGGGATTTCCAGAAGTTGAAGTCCAAAATATCTGGAGGGCCAAAGTTTGCCCATGCCTGTTAGACTGTCATCATAAAATAATATCCTCCAGCCCTATCCCAGCCTGGTGGCCCAGAAAGATATTGTTAATCAATGGTACTAAAATGGCCCAGTAGTCCGGTAGAGCCAATAGGAGGACATTCTTTCTGTAAAAGTCCTAAAATAAATCTGACAAAGCTGATCATGGCTTCTGTCTCCAGAAGGAATTATCCAGCTCTATTACAACTATTCAGCCCGGGAAATGAATAGCCCTAGGCACAACCCTGGCCATGAGTTAGGGCCCTGTTTTGCACTTTATCCAATTCCCCGGCTCTATGTGTCCCCGTTGGCTCAGCCCTCTTACAGCTGTGCAGCTGGCCTTGAAATAAATAGCTCCAGGTCCCACCCTGACCAGGACTATGCTCGCACTTTCCCCACTTCCTGGGCCTCCGTCTACTTCATTATAGTAGTCCAGCCCTCTCATAGTCATCGAGGCCCACTCTGGAATTCTGGCTATTGGAAGCAGAAATTGCCCGATGGAAATTAGTACTGAACTGGCTATTTTAAATACAGTAGAGTCTCGCTTATCCAATCCTCGCTCGTCCAACGTCCTGTATTATCCAACGCAGTCTGCCTCCTGCCCGGATCCACTGCTGTTTCAATACATTGTGATGTTTTGGTGCTAAATTCATAAATACAGTAATCATCACTACATAACATTACTGTGTATTGAACTGCTTTTTCTGTTGATTTGTTGTAAAACATGCTGTTTTGGTGCTTAATTTGTAAAATCATAACGTAATTTGATGTTTAATAGGCTTTTCCTTCTTATTATCCACCTTTTTTGCTTATGCAACATTCTTCTGGCCCGTTTATGTTCGATAAGCGAGATTCTACTGTATGTATGACTGTTATATAGTATTATCTCTATGTTTTGTAATGATTATTTTGTATGTTTTTGTGTCAGTAATTGCAATGATTTTCCTATGCTGGAAACCACCCTGAACCCCCTTGGGGAGGAAAAACAGTATACAAATAAATGATGATGATGATGATGATTATTTAAATAATTAGTACCATCCACGAACACTTGGGAGTTGAGCTGTCATCACTCTGGGGTTATGTTTGGTCATACATGCAAAATAAAGGCTTTATCATAGAAATGGTTTATGACATCACTACTCACTCTCAGTTCAGGGAATAAAGACTCCTCAAGAAACTCCAAATGTTTGACAACCTGTCCACCAGCCATTGGAGTAACTCTGTAGATCAAGGCCCACACCTGCAGTGAAAGCTCTCAAAGATGGGTGGGTCAAAGATGTTCCCACCGTTTACTTCTGATGCCAAATTACCCCGAGTATCATCATGGGGCCTCATGATTGAGAAACCGGAAGACAAAGGTGAGCCTCATGAGACAGCATCGAGCTAATGATTTCTTTGGTTATTATATGAGCAGCTCCTGCTTCAAGGGTCACCCTGTGACATACACAATCCTTAATGAAGAAAGACAAATTAATTTTCTAATTATATACAGAGAAAGGCCGAAGGTATGCGAGAACTCTCTCTGGGATGTTTCGAAATCAAATTTTATTTTTGTAACAAATTATGTGTGGGGTGTTTCAGGTCTGCAGAAGCCCATAGATTTCACTCCTACTTTTCTCACTCAGCTCAATGTATGATGTTTCATACATTTTCATTACAGTGTATGTTGCATTTGTTTAAATAAAGAAGAAGTGTCTCCTTAGACTTTTCTTTTAAAGGACATTTTTCATTTCCCTTTGTATTTTTTTTGTTGGTTCTTACTTTTTGTTGGATGATGGAGCACTACAATCTAGAGAAGCAATCTTTGGTAATATCAAAAAGCAGAGCAACAGAAATGACTTGTATCACTTCAAAAACCTAAAGCTTGTTCTGCAATAAATCTCTTAGGCAGCAATCCCATATGTACTCTTTCTATGACCCCTTCTTAGTTAAGCTGAAAAGCATGTGTTTAAAATGGGTTGGACAATCTTGGATTCTACAGATATTTCAGTTGTCAACCCCCAGTATACGTTGCCAGGGATAATAACCTATGGGAGTTGTAGCCTCAAATCTCCAAATAATTTATTTAAGAATCCAAAGAAAATATCTCTTGGAAAGTCATAAACAGGATACAAGAACAATAGCACCTTTCTATGCGTGTAACTTTGCAACTGAAACTTGGTTCTGGTTTGTCCTTACTATTGGGGATGTTATTTTACTCTACTGAATAGTTATTTCAGGTAGAATGTTGATTACTAAAAGAAGTAACCACTCTGAATAGTAGTGGATGTTTCCTTTTTTCTTTTCCTTCAGCGGCCAGGTTGAGTGTCCAGTGGAAGATGCCAAAAAGCTCCTTTCACCAGGTACTCCTTGCTGAAGCTCACAGAAATGTTTCAGGATTACTCAAAGGTAGCAGGGTTCCACTATTTTTGTTTGGTGTTTCAGTGTCCTCCTCCATTTGCTGTAACTAACCCTGCTTATGGAGGGGTCAGTCTTCATCTGCCTTTCAACTTTCAATGATGGAACTGGGTTCTGGTTTGGGCCTTACTATTGGGAATGTTATTTTACACTAGCAAAACATTGCAGCACTGCGAATATCCATGTTGATTAAAGATATTGGGACATGTAGTTAATCACATCTTAAAAGCTCCAGGCTAGGGCAAGCTGCCATGCTGCAGGAATTTGAGGGTCCGTAGTTTTTAAGAATACATTTCACATGGACATCTCTGTTCTTAAGTGAAGCTATGACTAGTAGCTTCTTTTATCTAAGTGTTGGCAGAGATGTAGACTTCATAGGAGTTCAAGTTTACAAACTGAGTTGCCTGGGGTACTTATCCTGCATATCACCTCATATAAGTCAGTTCTTACAGCATAATTAATAATAATAATCATAATAATTGAATTAAGGAAAGTGTGTCCCTCTAGCCCCTGGACCTCTGGATACTCTTCAGAGTTCCCAGACCCCAATTGCTGTAATGCTCCTAATAGTTGAAAACAACCCTAAGAACAGAAAATTAAGCTGGCTTGTTTTCTGTTGCTCCAGATACTAGAACACAAATCAATAGATTCAACTTACAAAAAAAAGATTATCCTAACCATAAAGAAGACCTCCTTTACTGTAAGAACTAGAGCCCCCAGTGGCACAATGGGCTATACCCTTGTGCCGACAGGACTGCTGACCTGAAGGCTGGGTTGCTGACCAGAAGGTTGTCCGTTTGAATACAGGGTGAGCATGGATGAGCTTCCTCTGTCAGCTCCAGCTCCCCATGGGGGACATTTTTATTTTATTTATTTATACTTCAAATTTCTAAACCGCCACTCCCTGAGGGCTCGGAGCAGTTTACAGAACTGAAGAATAAAACATCCTATAGTAAACAAGATAAACATACAAACATCAATACAATACAATTTAACTACGTACTAATTTACACTAAACAAGGTAATATAGACAGTTGCACGATGCCCTTTCCCGAGTTAGCTCCAAAAGATCTTCCCCAATAGAATCTAAAGGAGGGGTCAACTAGGGGGATTCCTTGTGCCAGCTTCCACGGCCTCAGGGTGTTTCAATTTAATCTTGGGGCTATGGGAGCCTGATCTGGCCCAGCTTCCAAAGCCCAAACCCCAGAAAGTCCTGGATTTGTACTTCCTGTATTTGATCCTCCCCAGTGCACCATCAGGGTTGGTCCAAGGGCTATCCTTGCTTCCCACGCTCTCTTTTGGGGGCAGCTCGATATCCTTGACGGCCCTCTGGATTGCCTCCGTTCGAGGAGGAGGACTTCGGCTCCTTCGGAACGTCAGTCTTTTGGTTGATTTTTAGGTCTGGACTCTCCACTGGTGGACCAGAAGTCAGGAGTTTCTTCAACTTCTTCTTCCGGCCTCTCTTCCGGTGCCTGCATGCTTGTCCTTTCTGGTCTAAATCCGAGGAGGAGGAGGACTGCCTCCTCTCAGCGTCTCCAAGGCCGCCCGCCATTTTATACAGCCCTCCGCGCTCCTGGTTCACTGCCATCACGAAGCTATGTTGTTGAGGACGGGGCCTCTGGGCACAGGCCAGGATCTCCATAGTATCCAACGGTGCTTGGTCACTCCAGGGGCACCCCATCGGTACAAAGTGGCTGGGCTGGCCGGCGCTTGTTTCGGTCAGCCATAAACATCCAGCCACTAGGTCAGGACTCCGATCAGGATTGGGCACAGCAGAGATGCAGCACATCTCGCAGGGATCTGCCGCTGAGGCTGAGGGATTGGGTCCGACCATGGATTCCTTGCCCTCCCCAGCCTCTAGGCCCAGATCCCGCTCCGGGATGGCCTCCTCGGCCACCCTCCTGGCAACATCATCCAAGTGTGTCATAAGTAGTTTATCTGAGTCTCCCAGCTCCTCTTCAGTGGATTTCTTGACTGGAAAATCCCAGGATTGGTCCCAGCACAAATCTGGGGATTCCTGCCGGAGAGGATCTGGAGTGGAGACTCTAGGCTCCACTTTAGGATCAAAAGGTTGGAAGATGCTCAGTCTCGTTAGTAAGTCACCAAAGCTTTTTAGACAGAGTACCAATTGTTGGTATTCTCTGTATAAGTATTCCGCAGTGGGTTGATCCAGTCCTGCAGCATGCAGTACTAGCCCAGGTCCATTTAGGCTTCCGTGTGTAGCCGCCATGGCCAGACTCTTCCACATGAGAGAAGCCTCCCACAAGGAAGGTAAAACATAAAAAAATCCAGGCGTCCCCTGGGCAATGTCCTTGCAGACAGCTAGTTCTCTCACACCAGAAGTGACTCCCGATACACATACAAACCTGTAAGAACTATTTGACCATGGACTGCCTTAGAGGGTGGTAAAATCTCCAGTGTAGATGTTCTTTAAACAGAATTTGAATGGGCATTTTTAGGAGTTCTGTAGTTGTCTATTTCATAGGACAAAAGGGTTAGATAGCCCTTGTGCTCCCTTTCCTGCTTTTTGAATCTGTAATTCTAACTGCACCATAAAAATATGGCAGTTTGACTTCTTTCCCCAGAACTCCAGGAATTTACCATGTTTCATATAATCTCAGAACCAAAAGGGTTATTGCATCACTTACAGGTGTGCTGGGATTCAGATTGTTAGTGGCTCTTCCTCATCCATAGTTATATACAACCTTTGTTGTTTTTGCAAGAATCATGACTTCACCCTTCAGAGTAGAAAGCTTACAGCAAAGGTGGGTAGACTACAGGTTTAGAAGATTTAATGTGTGCATTAAAAAAACCTAAACAAACTAGAGGGCCAAAAACCAATCATTACAGCCAACTGCAGCAATTCAGAAATACACTTTGAGTGGACAGGATGCCTCTGAGCATAAACCTAAAATTGGAATTTTAGTATTAAAGATGAGCTTAGAGTTCTTTTTCAGACAAAATGCTTTTCATTCAAGCTTTTAAAATTAGATTATCTTATTACAGGTGTTAAAAAAACTGGCAGCCAGAAACCTGCAGGTCTGTTGCACAACACTCAAAGGGCCCTTCCACACAGCCCTATACCCCAGAATATCAAGGCAGAAAATCCCACAATATCTGCTTTGAACTGGATTATCTGTGTCCAAACTCAGATAATGTTGAATTTTCTGCCTTGATATTCTGGGATATAGGGCTGTGTGGAAGGGCCCAGATTTGTAACAGAAGATCCGCAACTTGTCTTCTATTTAACTCCACCAAACACTGTCAGAATTTACTCAAACTATAAACCTGATTTCAGTATGTGTGACTTTACTTTCCCTCTTTCACCCTAGCATATGGCTTCCCTATGCACATACCTTCTTTGTCTTAATGATGGATATTTCACTACCTTTAGAAGTATGGAACGTTATAGGTTTTGCCCAACCTCTCCTCCAGACTCTCCAAATTAAAATGAATGACTCACAATTGATTCCTTATCACTTCTGGAATGCTCCAGGAGTAATGCAACAGTGAGTAGTAATGTTCAAAAACCATCCAGTCTCTCTAAGGCCCTGAAAATCTCTGAATAGAGAAGGAAGCTGCAACTAGTTCTGACCTCCATTTGTGACTTTCAGGCACAAAAATGGCTCCGTGTGACTTCTTTGAAGTTGCAGGAGCCAAAATGGTCTCTTGGACCCATCATATGTGCCTACTCCTTTTTGACAGGAGTTCTTTGCTTTCAATGAGGTACTGTCTTTCATCTGAATACTGCAAGAATGCTCGGCTGGAGTTCATGAAGCTTGTGGAGGAGGATAGCTACAGGAAGGCACAAAGCTGTAGCTATGTGTGGGGAGAATGAGGACATTGCTTACTCAATGAGAATGAGATTTTCTTTCAGTCCCCAGATTGCTAGAATTACAGAGGGAAGTCACTGAAAACACTCACATCCTGAACCCTCCTATATGCAGTGTTTTCATTCCCTTGGTATCTTTGCCTCCAACTTTTCTTTGATGCTCAAACTCTATCTCTTAAGTGTTCACTAGATTTTCAAAGTTACTACAATACTGGAAATTGGAGGTCTTGCATGGTGGGAAGAATTCCTATCTGAGAGACAAAGGTCTCATTCCCCCTCCCCACTCATATTTGGATGGGGGACCAACATAAAGATAGACTATATGTCAGAGGATGCCATGAGAAACCACCACTGAATGTTGCTAGCCTCAGAAACCCCTATTAAATTTATAGAAACACCATAAATCAATACGGGATGCAAAGTCACAGATCCATAGTTGACCCCTTTTGGGATAACAAGCTTCCAGGATGGCATTCCAAGAATTTGGAGAGGCTTTCTAAATTATTATTAGTGAAAGTGCCTAAGGGTTGTGCTTTAGAATAAGCATTTTGAGGAATGTTGCCATAGTTCAGAATTGTGCTAGGTTTATAACAGTTAAATGTACTTTGCTTTGTGACTATTGTGGTGCTGATAGTTTGTTTTGCCTTCCTAGACTCCACACATTACTTACCCATGTAGCCCATTACTGTGGAGAACGTATGAACCTGAGCCATGGTACAACCAGCCCAGAATTGTTGAGCAGCCAGATCCAGCCACTTTGAAGAAGCAATGTATGTATCGAAAGAAGCTGGAAAAGGAGAAAAAGAAGGCCATGAAGAAAAGGTAAGCAGTTACATACAGTTTCTATCTCTACAGTGATTGCTGATCAGAACAAACTTATTAAGATCTGCTGCTTGTCATCGATGCGGCAGCACGCTTTTTCTGTAGCAGCGCCTACCCTTTGAAACGCCCTCCCGGAGGAGGCACGAGCAATAACTGATCTACAGGCTTTTCGGAGGGCCTGTAAGCCCAACCTGTTTCGTCAGGCGTTCAATCTCTAAGCTGTAACCCCTACTCTGGTCTTAATCTGTTTTTATTATGTTTCCAAGTATGTTGTGTTTTGTTGTTCATTGCTGTGAACCACCCTGAGCCTTTTCGGGAAGGGTGGTATATAAGTCGAAATAAATAAATAAATAAATGGTTATTAGTTGTTTTTAAATTAAAAATACCTTTTAAAATGTCCTGTTGATGATCCTGACTCTAATATACTAATATATTAGTATTAGTAGTGTCACGATCACGGACCTGGCGGGCCCCTTAATCACACACACAGAGACGTACTGAAGGCTAACTACTTTATTGAGTATAAAAACAGTTCCAAAGAGTAAATAGTTCAATAGTGAAAGTGTCCAAAAGGTAATAAGCAAAGTAGTCCAAAGTAACTTAGCAAAGAAGCTTGAAGCGTGGCAAAACTCCGCAATTCAATGCGAATCAGGAACCAAGACAAGGCTCCGCAAACCAATGCGGATCAGGGAACAGGACAAGGCTCCGCAAACCAATGCGGCTCAGGAACAAGGCAAATGCAAGGCAAGGCTTGATGACCACGGCTGGCTGGTGGTCCCACTCCGCTTCACGCCTAGTCAGGAAAGACGTGGCCGGAGAACTGAGGATGCGTTCCCACGGACCCTATACTTAATCCTTCGGCCGAGGTCCGAGACGCACTAGGCTCCTTCGTCTCCAATCTCTGCTCACGGACCTCGGTCGATCTAGGACTCTCGACCAAGCCCTCCTGCTAGACTCAATGTCTCGTCTCCTATCGAAGGAGCGACCTTGCCTCTCGGCAGCTGTGTCGCTATCTTCCTGAGAACTTTCCTCCCTGGCACTTTCCCACTCGGATTCATCCATGTTTACATTCTCGGCCTCTTGGGAATTCCTCCCACCGGGGTGCTCATAACTCCCTTCGCTACTTCCCATCTCCACCTGGTGATCAGAATCTAAGATGGGCCCAAAGCACATTTCATCCCATGCCAAGCTCTCTGTGGGAGATTGCGGCCCATCCGAAGGGCCCTGTGCTTCCTCCCAGTCATCTAGCTCATCCTCCGAATCCACCTCTGCTGCTGCAGGCCCTAATGCTAAAGGGACCCCCGGACCTATTCCTTGCCCTCCCGACACGAACGAGCCCTGCTGTGCTACCCTCACCCCCCCCCCCTCAGGGCCCCTCCGAGGCCGCCCTCGAGGTTTGGGTTTGTCAGGGTACTTGCGGTGAAAACGAGCCACGAGATCCGGAGCATGGACATCCCGAGCCCGGGTCCATGAACGTTCTTCCGGTCCCAACCCCTTCCAGTCAAGCAAATACTCCAACTTCCGGTAGCGGATGCGAGCATCCAAGATGTCCTGGACCTCCAACTCCTCCTCGCCATCGCGCATCACAGGGGGAGGAGGCGGCTGCGCCACGTCAGGCCGCACCCTTCGCGGGCGGAGCAACGAACGATGAAACACCGGGTGGAGCTTCATGTCCGCTGGGAGTTGTAGTTTGAAGGAAACAGGCCCCACCTTCTCCAAAACTTTGTAGGGACCCAAAAATCTTGCGTCCAGCTTGCGGCTGGGTCGCTGCGTAGGCAAATTCTTGGTGGACAGCCAAACTTTATCCCCCACAAGGATGTCAGGACCCTCCTGGCGCCGCCGATCAGCCATCCGCTTGTAGTCAGCTTTCGCCTGGTCCAATTGAGTGCGCAGCAAGTCTTGGAGTGCAGTGAGCTCGAAGCCAATCCTTAGCCTCGGAAACATCTCCGGACGGGTCCAACGGCGGGTAGAACCGAGGGTGGTGTCCATAGTTAGCAAAGAAAGGAGTCTCTTTGATGGATTCCTGCGTTGCATTGTTGTAAGCAAACTCTGCCAGGGACAACAAGGACGCCCAATTGTTTTGCTGATAGTTGACATAGCAGCGTAGGTACTGCTCCAAGGTGGCGTTGACCCGTTCGGTCTGGCCATCGGTCTGCGGGTGATGGGCCGTGGACATGCGCACATCAATCCCCAGCAACTTCTGGACAGCCTTCCAGAACTGGGAAGTGAATTGGGTGCCCCGGTCAGTCACCAGGCTCTGTGGAAGTCCATGCAGCCGAAACACATGTTGCACAAACATATCAGCAGTCTCTTTGGCAGTGGGCACCCCACACAGGGATGAAGTGTCCCATCTTGGTGAAACAGTCCACCACGACCAATATCGTGGTGAAGCCCTTGACTTGGGGAGGTCGGTGATGAAATCGGCCGAAATCATCTTCCAGGGTGCAGAGGGGGTCGGAAGCGGCTGGAGCAAACCGGCTGGCTTGCCCCCCTGGTTCTTAGCCCGGTGACACACAGGGCAGGATCCCACATAGTCCTCTACATCCCTCCGCACTTTAAGCCACCAAAAGTCCCGTAGGACCAGTTGCAAAGTCTTGAACAATCCAAAATGGCCTGCGGCCCGGCTATCGTGGCAAAGCTTGAGAATGTCCGCCCGCTCGGGCCCAGGGGAAACATAAACAGAGTCCCGGTGGTAAAGCACCCCGTTCTTTACCTGGAAAGGGGCTTGAGGCCCCTTGGTCAGCTGCTCCTGCACCCACGGATCGGTCCGCTGGCGAGCCTGGACACGAACACTCAATGGTCTCTTGTCACCAGGGGCTGGCGGAGCCACTGGAGGGTTGACAGGGAGCGCCCGAGCAGCCGCAAAGTTCTCCGCTTTAAGCAACCGGGCCTCGGACGGCCCGTCGCCCTCACGAACGTACTCCGGTTTTCGGGACAGCGCATCAGCTTGCTTGGTCTGCTTGGGGGTCACATAGTGAATGCGGAAATTGAATCGCTCAAAGAACAGGGACCATCTCTGTTGCCTCTGGTTCAATTTGCGCTGGGACTTCAGATGCTCCAAGTTCCGGTGGTCGGTGTGGACCTCCACCGGGAACTTGGCCCCTTCAAGCAGGTGTCTCCAGACCTCGAAAGCCACCTTGATGGCCAAAAGTTCCTTCTCCCAAATGGTGTAGTTCTTTTCCGGAGCCGTCAGCTGCCGGGAATAGTAAGCACAGGGCAACAAGTCCGTCCCCTGAGGCTGTAGCAGGATCGCTCCCACCGCCACATCCGAAGCATCGGCCTGACGATGAAAGGGGTGCGGGGGTTGGGGTGCTGCAAAAGCGGCTGAGTGGTGAACAGCTGCTTCAACTTGCGGAACCCCACATCCGCCTCCGGAGTCCACCGAACGGCACCTTTCCCCGCAAACACTGGGTGATCGGATCAGCCCACTTGGCAAAGTCAGGAATGAACTTTCTGTAGTAGTTGGCAAAGCCCAGGAATCTTTGAATGTCTTTTTTGCTAGCAGGGGCCGCCCAGTCGACCACGGCTTGGACCTTGGTGTCATCCATGGCAATGCCCGTAGGTGAGATACGGTAGCCCAGAAAGTCCACTTCACGCAAGTCAAAAGCACATTTCTCCAGCTTAGCATAGAGCCCATGGGCCCTCAGTCTCTGGAGCACTTCCTTGACATGGCGATCATGGGTCGCCTGATCCGGAGAAAAAATCAGCAGGTCGTCTAAGTAGACCGCCAGATAGCGGTCCAACAGGTCTCGGAAAATGTCATTCATGAAATGTTGAAAACAGGCAGGAGCGTTGCACAAACCGAATCCCATCACCAGGTATTCGAAACTGCCCCACTTGGTCTGGAAGGCCGTCTTCCATTCATCACCCTGGCGAATCCGGACAAGGTTGTAAGCCCCCCTCAGGTCCAGTTTAGTGAACACCTTAGCTCCCCGCATCCGCTCCAAGAGCTCGGGGATCAAGGGCAGGGGATAGCGATTCCGGATCGTGATCTTGTTGAGTTCCCTATAGTCATTGCAAAGCCGCAACTCCCCCGATTTCTTCTTGACGAAAAGAATCGGAGCCCCGGCCGGGGATTGGGAGGGCCGAATGAACCCCTTCCGCAGATTCTCATCCAGGAAATCTCGGAGAGCCTGTTGCTCTGGTTCCGAGAGAGGGTAGAGTCTCCCCCGCGGGATTGGGGCTCCCGGCTGCAGTTCAATGGCACAGTCATAGGGCCGGTGGGGAGGCAAGCGTTCCGCCTCCTTCTCACTGAAGACATCCCAAAATCCGGCATACTTCTTGGGCAGGGTGGCCACATTCTCCACTTCTTGGGCCAGGCACGCCCGAGCCGTCATGCAGTGTCCCTGGCAATGGTCTGAAGAAAAAATTAGCTGTCTCTTAGCCCAGGAGATCTGGGGGTCATGGAGCGCGAGCCACACAATGCCCAGGACAATGGGGAAATCTGGGAGCTTGGTCACAAGAAAAGAAATGTCCTCTTTATGGGAACTAGTCCACATCCTGGTAGGAGCTGTATACTGAGTTACAGCCCCCGTCTTCAGGACTCTCCCATCAATGGTTTGGACGCCCTTGGGCTCTTGGAGATCAAGAAATTTTAATCCGGCAGACTTGGCATAGTCTGCATCGATGAAGTTGTTGGTCGCTCCCGAGTCAATCATGGCATGGACCATCATCGGCCCCTTCTCGGGCGACCACAAACTGACCATTACAAGGAACAATTGTCCAGTCTTGGGTTCAGGGGGGAGGTTAGTGACATCGGCCGAGTGAGCGAACCCTCTTACACCCGGCCGGCCCCTTCCCCCGTCGCCTGAAGGGCCTCTTCGGCCTCGGGCGCCCCTCCAAGGGCGGCGGAGGCCCGAGGAGTCTTTCCACGCGGTTTCTGGGGGCACTCCTTAGAAAAATGTCCAGCCCCCCCGCAGTACCAGCATAAGTTGAGGCGCTGACGCCGAGCCTTCTCCGCCTGGTCTACTTTGGGCCGCACGGTTCCCAACTGCATGGGTTCCGGGTCATCCGGGCCGGCCGGCACTGGCAATTGCCGGGGTTGAAACTGTCCAGCCCCTTCCTTCCGTGCCACCGGTTTCTCCATCACGCCTTTGTCCCACCGCCTCCTGGTCTGCAGTCCTGCTTCCATACGAAGGCTCAAGGTGATGGCGGCCTCCAGATCCGCGGGCCGGGGATGTTTTAACATCTCCTGTTGCAGTTCCGTAGACAGCCCCGCAATGTAGTGATACCGCAACGCCGGTAGACCCCACTGTGTCTGGGAAGCCAGGACTCAAAAACGGGAGATGTACTGGGACAGGGATAGATCCTTGCTCGTCAGCCGAGCCAAATCCCTCTCGGCGAGCTCTTCATTGACGGGAGCCCCCCAGGTCACCCTGATCGCGTCTAGGAAAGCCCGCAGCGTGTTGGTATGGGGGGACTGCGCCCGGATCAACGCGGTGGCCCACGTTGCCGCTGTCCCTTCCATCAGGTTGAAAACAAAAACTACCTGGGCTCGATCGTTGGCGAACTCGTTGGGGCGTTGCTCCAGATAAAGTTCCACTTGGCAAACAAAAACCTCCACCTGGGCCGGATTACCACTAAAGCGGCCAGGTGGGCTCACCCCCGGGTGCCGTCCAGCCCGGGTCCGCAGCTCACCCAATTCTCGTTGCAATTCTTGCACTTGGACATCGGTCAAGTTAGCCATGGCGACCACTGGCGTGGAGCGCTTCTTGCGGCGTCGTCGAGCGGCGCCCCGTGGTGTGATAAGGGGTTCTTGGAGTTCTCCGGCCAGCTGTCACGATCACGGACCTGGCGGGCCCCTTAATCACACACACAGAGACGCACTGAAGGCTAACTACTTTATTGAGTATAAAAACAGTTCCAAAGAGTAAATAGTTCAATAGTGAAAGTGTCCAAAAGGTAATAAGCAAAGTAGTCCAAAGTAACTTAGCAAGGAAGCTTGAAGCGTGGCAAAACTCCGCAATTCAATGCGAATCAGGAACCAAGACAAGGCTCCGCAAACCAATGCGGATCAGGGAACAGGACAAGGCTCCGCAAATCAATGCGGCTCAGGAACAAGGCAAATACAAGGCAAGGCTTGATGACCACGGCTGGCTGGTGGTCCCACTCCGCTTCACGCCTAGTCAGGAAAGACGTGGCCGGAGAACTGAGGATGCGTTCCCACGGACCCTATACTTAATCCTTCGGCCGAGGCCCGCGACGCTCTAGGCTCCTTCGTCTCCAATCTCTGCTCACGGACCTCGGTCGATCTAGGACTCTCGACCAAGCCCTCCTGCTAGACTCAATGTCTCGTCTCCTATCGAAGGAGCGACCTTGCCTCTCGGCAGCTGTGTCGCTATCTTCCTGAGAACTTTCCTCCCTGGCACTTTCCCACTCGGATTCATCCATGTTTACATTCTCGGCCTCTTGGGAATTCCTCCCACCGGGGTGCTCATAACTCCCTTCGCTACTTCCCATCTCCACCTGGTGATCAGAATCTAAGATGGGCCCAAAGCACATTTCATCCCATGCCAAGCTCTCTGTGGGAGATTGCGGCCCATCCGAAGGGCCCTGTGCTTCCCCCCAGTCATCTAGCTCATCCTCCGAATCCACCTCTGCTGCTGCAGGCCCTAATGCTAAAGGGACCCCAGGACCTATTCCTTGCCCTCCAGGCACGAACGAGAACTGCTGTGCTACAAGTAGCAATTCTAGGATACTGCATACTTCTGTAAAGTATGTAGGATCCCAGAATTCCCTATTTCCCAAAGAACAGAATAGTTCTTCAAATGGGATCAGTACTCAAGATGTGGGAATAACGCAAAATGAATAATTCAAAACATGTTTTGTTTAGACCTTGAAATATTTTTCAGTCTTCAGGCAAGATACAGTTTTGAGGAATTGTTCTTGATGAAATAAAATAAAATTTGACATTTTAGTCCAACTTGTTTCTCTTACAATATTGTAATGTAGCAAAACAATAATGCAGAAATCCCACCCAGTGCTTGAATTTGAACCAAAGTAGTATTAACTTTACATTTTAAGGTCTAAATCCAATCATTAGTCCTAGCTGGAACACATCCATTGAATCAACAGAAGTCCTAGTATGTGTTACTTTACCAGGTTCCCATTAATTAAGCCCCCCTAGCTGGGAGTATTAACTGGATTTAGGCCTGGGCTTCCCTGTGAGATTTATCCTCTTTTCTTTAATATTAAGGTTGGATTACCATCTTAGATAACGTCATTTAAGCCTTGCATTCATTATTACCGCTCTCTAAAACCTTTAAACTTTGAGCACACCTCCTTCCCTCTCTCTCGGGATATAAGGGTGAAACATGTTCAGTACTGCATGCCACTCTTTCCAGGAGGACAGAGATTTTGTTTATACAACTGTTTCCTTATCTTTACTTTGAGGCATGTGAAGACACCCACCTGTTCTTTTTCATTTGTCCATGGGCCTTTTGTTAGAGCACTATGATTCTCCTACAATTGCTATGGTTTGATCCTATGAAATTCTGGAATTTGCATTTTAAAGAGGGACCTTTTTAGAGTTTCCAGCCAGGCATTTCCTCTGTTGTCTCTGACTAAACTCCCAGAACCTAGGATCCCATAAGATGTTGTCATGGCAATTAAAGTAAATCAATACTGCTGTCAAACCAAAAATAAAATAAAATAAAATTTAAAAAATCTTGGCGTCTTGGTTTTTAGGCTTGTTGCTGAGATTATTTAGGACGCTGATTCAGAAAATTGCATTGGTAATTCACATCAGCCCTAGTTTTTTAAAAACATATGGCTATCATGATTTTCTATGGGCAAGCAGATGAAGTGTTGGCAGTGTTGACTCATATAATCCAGATCAAGGCAGATAAACTGGGATCAGATACTGGATTATATGGCAGTATAGATCCATCTGAAGACTGGCATATATTATATGTTCTGTCTCTATCTCAAAAACTAGAGCTGATAGAGGAAAACCGATGCCATTTTTGGAATCAGAATGTCAGATATATCCGGAACAGGTCTAAAGTTTAAGGCACCAAAATGTGTGTTGGCCAGTGTGAACATTATAAACTTGAGACCCTTATCAAAAACTTACCCTTTTGCTTTTCTCATAATATCCAGTAGGTGGTGCTAGCATATCACAGATCCTACATTTTGTTTAAAGAGTAGCTTTGCATTTTTGTCTTATCTTGTGTAACAATATATTTTACTCAACCCTCTGTATCCCACATTTTATACGTCCACCTTTTATGCACCCACAGATCCCACTACCCATGGCTTGAAAATGTTTTTTTAAAAATCCAAAAACAATCCTTGATTTTGCCATTTTATATAAGGTAACCCTTATAAAAATACCATTGTATATAACGAGATTTCTGCATCCATAGATTTTGGAGACAAACCTCAAGGGATATCAAGAGCCAGCCCTATCATGTTTTTGGATGTGACAAACAAATTGTCTATGTAGGGCAAACTTCCACAATTTAATTGGGTTTCATTCCCAACTAGCAAGTTTTGTTAATTGAGGAATATAAGAACAGCTATGTTGATTCAAATTGAAGGCCTATCTAGTCAAACAATATGTTCACAATGGCCAGTCAGTTGCCTATGGGAAGCCCAACCACAGGACATAAGTACAATGATACTATGCATGTTTGTCTTCTCAATTACTGGTGTACAGAGGTATGCTGTTGATTTACTGGAGATAATACATGATCAGCTTTACTAAATGTCATGAAAGGTCTTGTCCTCCGTAAATTTATCAAGTCCCTTTTGAAAGCCATCCAAGTTGACCATAACCCCTATTTATGTATTTATTTATTTAAATATCTGCACCTTTTGCCTAAAGATGTTTGGACAGTTGTAATTAAAAGATTTTTGGACTGGCTGTAATCAATAGCATGATTTTAAAAGACTATTACTTTTTACAAAATTTAGCAAGTATCTATCTATTCTCTTAAAATCTTGCATTACTTTATATATCTGTATACTATTTCACCATTTATTGTCTAAGCAAAACAGTATCAAATAGTGAGATAACTTTATTTAATGGGGCAGCAGTTTCTTTCCTTTGATCCTTTAGGATGTCCCTCTTCTACACTTATTATTATTATCTTTATATTCTCATAGAGACCCAAGGCTGATAACAATCACATACTTTAGTCAAGTTTTTTAAAAGCAATACAAAAGTTTTAAAAAAACCCAATTAAATAGTACAGTGTGGTTATATTTTAACTGATTAAAATAGAAAAGTTAAAGTTTTCTCCTGACATTAAGTCTAGTTATGTCCAACTCTGAGAGGTGGTGCTCATCTCCATTTCTAAGCTGAAGAGCCAGCGTTGTCTGTAGACCCCTCCAAGGTCATGTGGCCAGCGTGACTGCATGGAGCACCGTCACATTCCTGCCAAAGCAGTGCCTATTGATCTACTCACATTTGCATGTTTTCAAACTTCTAGGTTGGCAGAAGCTGGGCCTAACAGCAGGAGTTCACCCCGCTCCCCGGATTAAAACCGCCAACTTTTCAGTCAGCAAGTTCAGCAGCTCAGCAGTTTAACCCACTGCACCACCGGACATTAAAATATAATACACTTAAAATAGCTTTTAAAACTCACAGTTCCCCCTGCCCCAATTCCACCCACAACCTCCCCAAAGCCTGCCCTTTATCATTTTTCCATCTCTAAAGTATCTTTGTCTTTAAAGTGCCACAACCCGAAGTATACATTGTATTTGAGATGTAACTAACTGTACTGTGGTCTTATATGGGCGCAGTGTGATGTTGACAGTTTTATTTTCGGTTTCCTTTGGAGCTCTTCACAATCCTGTCAGTGAGGTTTTTGTGATGTTGGACTGGAGTCCTGTCTTCTCTGCAGCCCACCTCAAGTCTGCAATACAGCTTAGCATTTTGGATCTGCTGTCATTTCCAAAGAATTTGTCATTTCCAAAGACAGCCACATGTCCAGTGCATTGCAAGTTATCCAACTGAGAAGTAATCAAGGTACATGTCACTACAGTCGTGACGCTGTTTCTTCTTTCCCTCAGGTCTGATTTCTCTCTCTCCAAGTTTGTCAAGGTAGCAAAGATTAAACAGAAAGAGATTGGCATTTGGCAGGATGAGCAGAAAGCAGAAAGGCTCAAGGTCAGATGTTAAACAAAAACTATGATTTGTAACAATGCATCCACCACTGGGAATCTTAATTCCATTGCTGTAGATCAGAGATGGGGAATGTTGTTGGACTGCAATGCCTATTAGCAGTCACAATTGGTTATTTCAGGGAAAGCTGATAGAAATCCAGCCACATTTGGAGAGCCAGATGCTGCCCATCTCTTCTGTAGATTAATGTGGCAAAACTTATACATTCCAATTTAGCTCAACTGTTAATGGTTCTTAGTGTGTCTCCTGGGTTTTCTACCTGTTTATATCACTTATTTTTTCTTCAGCATGCATCCAAAACATAAGTTCTCTTCCACAATAGGCTACATGATTGGAGCCATGAGAAATGCGGACACAGCCACTAAATAATTCATTGATTGCTGCATAAAACATTGAACTCAGAAATGGTGTGCAGCATATTGTCAGGATTGGGAGACTTGAGCTTAGGTGAAGATCAAGCTCCCAGCCTGGCATGAGATTACATCGACCTTTGCCCTAGTTCTTGGGTGGCCTTGGCTCCAGTTATGTAAGACTGTGCTGAGTCATGTGGGAGTGAGGTAACTTCCAGATGTGTGCAAGGCTGCAGAGGGAAGTGATGTAACTCCGTCGAGCCTGGACATTGGACAATTGGACTCAGGCTGCTGACTCATGGGGCTGTGAGGTCACGTCCCTTTGAAC
>JARBWK010000001.1:107495916-107527150 GCA_030556195.1 Anolis apletophallus
TTGACAGTAAGAGTACCACATCATGTCAAAGCATTGTTAGATTCCAAAGGACCACGCTGGCTGACAAACGAGAGACTGACTAAGTATGAAGGGGTTCTCTGCAATAACCCCCTGGTTTCCTTGGAGATGTGCCAAACATTAAACCCGGCAACACTTTTGCCTAGCCCCTCAGAGCCCTCACATCATGACTGCATAGAGACAATGGACTTGATTTATTCCAGTAGACCCGATTTGCGTGATTTCCCTTGGGAACTGGTAGATTTAACCCTTTACACAGATGGGAGTAGTTTCATAAGAGAGGGAGTGCGTTATGCTGGCTATGCTGTCGTTACCTGGGAAGATGGTGTTCTCGAGGCGGAACCATTGCCCCCAGGGACTTCGGCCCAACTGGCTGAGCTAATTGCATTGCCTCGTGCTTTGAAACTAGCAGAAAGGCAAAGGGTTAATATCTATCTGATTCTCGTTTTGCGTTTTTAACGCTACATGCTCATGGGGCACTGTGGAGGGAAAGAGGCTTTTTGACTTCTGCTGGAAAGGCGGTCAAATATGCAGATGAGATGTTGGCCCTGTTGGACGCTATTTGGCTTCCTAGTAGAGTTGCTGTTATGCACTGTAAATCACATCAAAAAGGAAATGACCCGGTGGTTCAAGGAAATAGGTTAGTGGATCTGACTGCCAGAGAAGTAGCTATGCAGAAACCCACACCTGTAATGTTAAATCTCACTGACTCAGGACCCAAAGTGGAAAGATGTAATTACACTAGACAGGAAGAGGAATGGGCCCTGAGTGAGGGAGGAGAATGGGAAGAGAGTTTCATAAAAATGCCAGACAACCGCGTATTTGTCCCTAAGACAAAAGCGTGGCACATAGTACAGTTTTACCATGAGAACACACACTTAGGGAAGAGCGCCCTGGCAGCGCTCCTGGAGAGGCAAATGTTCATCAACAGTCTGCACAGCTTGACGGCCGCGGCTGCGCAGAGATGTTGGACATGCGCAAAAGAACAACCCCAGAGAAGGTCCTTTGAAAGCGCCTGGAATACAATATCAAGGGAATTGGCCCTTTGAAGTTTTGGTGACAGACTTTACAGAGATGCCCATGAGTGGAGGTTTCCGTTATTTGTTGGTCTTTGTAGATTCATACACTGGTTGGATTGAAGCTTTTCCTACACGTACAGAGAAATCAGCTGAGGTAGTAAAGGCACTCATGAAAGACATTATTCCTAGATTCGGCATGCCTTTACAGATAGGCTCAGATAACGGGCCTGCGTACGTACACCACGTGGTACAGGGACTGTGTAAACTATTAGGTATCACGTGGCGTCTTCACTGTGCGTACCACCCACAATCATCTGCTAGGGCGGAAAGAGCCAACAGAACTCTAAAGAACTGTTTAGCAAAGATTTGTCAAGAGACTAAGTTAAACTGGAGGCTGGCGTTGCCTTTGGCTCTGTTGAGAGTCAGGTGCACGCCCCACAAGAAGTCAGGACTTTCACCTTTTGAACGTTTGTATGGCAGGCCTCCATTGAATTTATTTATTTATTTATTTATTTATTATTTGCATTTGTATTCCGCCTCTTCCCGAGGGCTCGTGGCGGGTTACAAGACATACATAGTGATCGGCAGGCAACACTCATGCCGACTCACGAACAAAATAAAACAATGCTATAACCATAAAAATAACAAAAATGATACTAAAAAACATCATTAAAACATTGTTAAAATTACACTAAGTGACAAAAAAAACGGTAACACAGAGTCATAAGTCAATTGAAAGCAAGAGGCGTTATATGTCAACCAAAGGCCTGCTTGAAAAGGAAGGTCTTACAGGCCCTGCGGAGGGGGGCGAGCTCCCGTATGGCTCTAGCCTCCTCCGGCAGGGCATTCCAGGCCGTTGGAGCTGCTACTGAGAAGGAGCGCTGCCTAGTTGATGATAGGCGGCAGAGGCGGATCGGTGGAATCTCCAGCAGGTTTTGCTCTGCTGAGCGGAGTGATCTCGGGGGATCGTATGGGGCAAGGCGGTCCAAAAGTACGCAGGCCCTAGACCGTACAAGGCCTTAAAGGTCAACACCAGCACCTTGAAGGTGATTCGGTACTCAATTGGCAGCCAGTGCAGTTGCTGGAGGATGGGCGTAATGTGCTGCCTCACCGGCACTCCGGCCAGCAGGCGAGCAGCGGCATTCTGCACTAGCTTGAGTTTCCGAATCGTCGCCAAGGGAAGGCCAGCGTGAGGGCGTTACAGTAGTCTAGTCTCGAGATGACCGTCGCTTGGATCACCGTAGCCAGGTCATTCCTGGACAGGTAGGGGGCCAGTCGCCTAGCCTGGCGTAGGTGGTAGAACGCCACCCTGCTGACCGCGGAGACCTGGGTCTCCATGGTCAGCAGGGAGTCGAACTGAACACCCAAGCTCTTAACAATTGACGGCGTGCTTAATTGCTCGCCGTCCAGAGTAGGCAACCGGCACTCATCCCGGCCAGGCCGACCAGGCCATAGGATCTCCGTCTTCGGCGGATTCACCTTCAGCCGGCTGGCCCGCAGCCAACCAGTCACGGCCGAGGCACAGATGGAAGCAATCAGTGCGGTATCCGGCCTGCCGTCCATTCGCAGCAGAAGCTGGGTGTCATCAGCGTACTGATAACACTCCAGACCAAAGTCGCGGGCCAGCTGGGCCAGGGGCGCATATAAGCGTTGAATAATAAGGGGAGAGAATGGCCCCCTGGGGCCCCACAGTTAAGTGGGAGCCGCCTGGAGACCATCCCGCCCCCTCCACACGCTGTCCCGATCCCGGAGAAAGGAGGCCACCCATTTAAGGGCAGTCCCCTGACTCCGGAGCGGATAGGCGGTGGGTCAACAATGCATGGTCTACTGTATCAAACGCTGCTGTCAGATCTAACAAGACAAGCAGTGCCGATCCACCCTGGTCCAGCTGGCGGCGAAGTTGGTCTGTAATGGCGACAAGCACGGTCTCCGTCCCGTGCCCAATACGGAAGCCGGACTGGAAGGGATCAAATCCAGCTGTGTCTTCTAAGAACTGCTGCAGCTGATCCGCTGCTGCCCTCTCAATCACCTTGCCCAGGAAGGGCAAGTTGGAAACAGGCCGGTGAGTGGAGGGAGCCGAAGGGTCTAAATTCGGCTTCTTCAGCAGCGGTCTTACCATAGCCTCTTTTAATCCCCTGGGAAGACTCCTTGCTCTAGGGAGCTATTTAAGATCGTGCCCCGGGGGCCGCGTAACCTCTCCTGGCCAGGTCGACTACGCCAGGGGGGGCACGGGTCGAGGAGCAAGTAGTTGGTCTAGCTGCAACAAGTAACTTATCGACAGCTGCTGCGTCCAGCAAGTGGAAGCGGGTGAAGGTGGGCCCGCCAGTGGCGGCGGAGTCTCGAGTTCGCTAACTGTAGCAAAAGTAGCGGGGATATCCCGGCGAACAACGAAATCTTGTCGGTGAAATAGTTCTGAAAAGCCTCAGCTGTCGGAGCCAAACCCCTATCATTTGGGACAGTAGGGATCGCTGTCAGAGACCGAATTATCTTAAAAAGTTGAGCCGGGCGTGAACTAGCCGACTCTATCAAGGAGGAATAATATGACTTTTTGCTACCTTGATAGCATGCTCATAAGCCTTTTAAACAGCTTATAAGCTGATTTGAAGCTTCGTCACGGAGTCTCCGCCACACGTCCTCTAGCTGTCTCTTCCTCCGTTTCATCGCCCGCAGGTCCTCAGAGAACCAAGGCGGCGATTAGTCCGAGGATGAGAGAGCGTCTCTGGGGCGATTTCATCAGGGCGGCGGAAAGACTGGCATTCCAGTGTTCCACCTGCCCATCGACGGAATCGCTGGGGGCTCCCATTCCCTTAGAGCATTCAGGAACCGAATGGGTTCCATAAGTCTCCTCGGGCGAACCATAATAGGTTCGGCACCCTTACCGAGAGGTGAGGCCAGCTCAGACGGACTTCTAGGACCTTGTGATCCGACCATGGAACCTCTATAATAGAGGCTGGGGTCACACCAATTCCGGCAGCGAAAATCAAATCCAAGGTGTGCCCAGCCTGGTGAGTGGGACCGGTCTTACACAGTGAGAGACCTAGTGCCTCCATGGTAGACACTAGATCCAAGGCTACTGTCGGCGGTGTCGGCGTGGACATTAAAGTCCCCCAGAACCATAAGCCTGGGGAACCGCAATGCCCACTCCGCCACCACCTCCAGCAGCCTGGGTAGACTCCCGCCGGTGCGTTGGGTGCACGGTACACCAGCAGGAAGGCCACACTCTCACCAGGTCCCACACCAGGCCAGAGCACTCCATGCCTGGAATGTTCGCTACGGAATCGTCCTAGAATTAAAATTGTCTCGACTGAGGATGGCAACACCTCCCCCGCCTCTCTGTCCTCATCTGATAACTAGCCGTAAACCCAGGAGATGCCAGCTCGTGCAAGATGACCCCGTCTCCCTCCTGGAGCCATGTTTCTGTGAGGCAGGCCAGATCGGCCTTCCTCTCCAGCAAGAAATCCCTGATGGTGGCGGATTTATTACGCACGGATCTGGTATTGGCTAGTATCAGAGTTGGAGGAGAGGTAGATGAGAGCTCTCCATCTGCGTGTCTTGGAATAGCACGTAGGTCAGAGGGTGGACGAGCCCTTACACGGTTCGTCCGTCCTCTCTCATAAGACCTACGGCTACCGTCCCAATTGCCCCTGCCCGAGATCACCCGAATAGCCCGCCCCTGCAAAGCCCATCCCTGAATCTCTAAGTGTCCGGCGCCTTGCTCAACCTCTGACAGGGGGGCGCGCGCTGGATCACTCTTTGTGATTTATGACTAGAGTTAGTTTGAGGGCCAGGCAATCTCGTTCGCAACTCCTCTCTAACCCCCCCAGAGTTTTGCTCAGGTCGGGCTAAAGGAAGTCCAGAGGTCAGATTTGGCGAGCTACTGTTACCAGGGCCCACCTTAGGGCCACAAAGTGGGGGAAGTGGGGCAGACTGGGCCCTTCGGCTCCAGTGTTGGTATTCTGCTCCCAAAAAGTCCTGGATCTGAAATTCCCTCTCTCTCGCCTCGTTGGGGAGTTAGGGTGGGCTGCGCTGGGGGCTGCCTCTCCCACCCTCGGATTAGATGGACATCGCTCTTGAAGTAGAAGCTGATGGGGGCTGTCCCTTATGGATAGTCTCTCCTGGCTGGGAGCGGCAGTTTGGAGTGTCATCATGGTTGGAGCCTGGAGTTTAAAGACTATGAGTGGACTATCTTCGGACAGCCATGTGCTGGGACACCAGCAAACTTTGCAAGATGTGCAGATGTTAGGGAGACAGATAGAGAAACTTAGCCAGTATACAGCAGACTTGCATCCACCTATCCCTACTACCTCTCTGCATTCCTTTTCAGTTGGCGAGTCTGTCCTGGTCAAGGAATGGAGCGTTCGTCCTTTGATGCCCAGATGGCGGGGTCCGTTCACCGTGCTGTTGAGCACACCAACGGCGGTCAAGGTCGAAGGAATTCGCCCGTGGGTCCACTACACTCGGGTGAAGAAAGCACCGGTTGTTTTGGAGTCTTCCGTGGATCCAGACAACCCCCTAAAGTTAAGGATTTACAAAAATCAGCAAACCCCTGTTTAAAGGGTAAGGAGAAGGCCACAGAAGAGTCGTCTGAAATCAACGCACCCAACTCCAGTTATTGTGGTCCAACGCAAGACAGATGGACAGAGCCAAAGGCACTCTCACTGAGGTGGTGGCTTAGCATCCTAATGGGACAGCGTTACAGGAGTGAGCGCCCCATGGGAGTAAGGACAGTGTTTGGATACATGGCTCTGATATTGACATTGTACATTACTGGGGTACATGCGGGGTGGGATCAAAATATGTTTCATAAGCTTGTTACTAACATGTTACATGAATTAGGTTTGAATTCATGCTGGATTTGCAGCCATGGCCCATCATCCCACAGGCAGGGATGGCCGATTGTCCCAAGCGCAGTTTTGACATTGAAAGGGTGGAATGACACCAAATGTAAGCAGGAACTCTTGGGAAGGGATGTGGACCAGGCTCAGTTTATGCTCACGCACCGTTCTCCTGCGTTGGAAGCATCTCTATGCTTCAGATGGAAGGATGATGGGAGAATATATGAAACAGGAAGTCAGAGACTTGGCATGTATGAGCGTTTCAAGCGTGTTGAGCTAGGCTCTTATCCTGCATGTAATCACACGATTACTGTGCATAGCAGATACAGGGTACTTTGTGGCCAGAAGACAAAAGGTGTTTGGACTTGGGGATGGGAGATTTCAAATTGCACTCACATATTGTTTGGAAATCATCATGAGAATGCTATAGTGAACTTGGCCCAGAATTTGCCAGCCGGACGCACGGGGCTCCGTGCGACTGGTCTTCCCACTGGTGTGGTTTGGATTTGTGGAAAATGGGCGGGGTCATTGCTTCCTGTGGCTTGGAGTGGAGTTTGTACCCTTGGCACCCTGCGGCCTGGGGGTTTGAGAGTGATTCCCAAAATGACACCTGTTACTAATTTGTACATGCATGTCCAGAAGCGTTCACCTGATGAGGTGAAGCGTTATGGATATGATCCGGATAAGACTTTTCTTACTGAAGCACAGAGGCTTGCAGCAATTATGGCCCCCCAGGTGGGTGTGGCCTGGAATGTTAAACAACTGCGTATCTTATCATATGGCTTGGAATCTTTGGCCAATGATACTCTGAAAGGGATGTCCTCTTTGCAGGTAGAGGTAGATTCCCTGGCAAGAATTGCGATGCAACAGAGATTAGCTTTGGACTACCTTCTGTCCAAGCAAGGCGGGTTCTGTGTGTGGTTGAACACAACCTGTTGTCATTTCATAAATAAGTCTGGTGACATTGAACTTGACCTGGTCAAGATTCAGAGTGTTGCTAGAGAGGTACAGAAGACTTATGAAGCCCCAGGTGATTTCTGGAGTTATTTGATGAGCTGGCTTCCGAATTTTCAATGGCTACGCTCACTTGTGATGCTAATCATAGTAGTTTTCTGTTCTGTAATGATTATCCTGTGCTGCCTACCGTTAATGCTGAAATGTTGTGCTTTTGCAATGCAGAAATCCGTAGGTGCAGTGAAAAGTGTGCATGCAGTCAGAACTGTGCAAACCATGGTCAAGAGAGATTGGAGAGTGGATTGGTCCTCTTGAGGGGTTCCAGACGTGTGTGTAGGTAATTTCATGTGATGAATTACCCACAAAAAAAGAAAAATTCTGGAATAAAGCGGTTTTGGCACTTTCTTTGCAGGAGTAAGGTCAGAGAGCGATGCTGCACACGTGTAGAGCCTAGAAAAGTGGGTTTCTGTGCCAAGAATCAGGCAGGCACAAGCTCCGTGAATGTAACACTATGATTGGCGTTTCTAGCACAGGCAGTGATTTGCCAAAGTACACCCCGTGCCTAGCGTAAGATAACGTAGGCTCAGATTGGTCAAACAGTGCAAAGCATGAGGTTTGTTTACCTTAGTGCCAAATGGGTGAGAACTGCGCTTGAGCAGAGGGATTCTGCCCCTCCATTGCTGGCAAAGGAGTATGCAGACGCCAAATGTTGCAAACTAGGAACACAGGAGTCCCAGCCACTGATAGTTGCACTGTGGGAAAGACTACCATAGATCTGTTCATTGTTCTAACATATAGGAGGGGATTAAGATGTGATGCAAATGAAAATGTTATGTTTAATTGGATTAATGAAATGTTCTGTAACACCAGCCAATGATGTTTGTGAAATGTTGATGAAGGAGGGCGGGCTTTTGTGGATGCCGCCATGAGGGGTATAAATGCTTTGTGTTAAGGATGACCGGGGCCGTTTGCCCCTTATCACAGCTCGTTCTGTGGGCAACCCCACCAGCTGGTGTTAATCAATAAACCTTTGATTTCACGTTGAGCAGTGAAGTTGTTGTGTGGTTTCTCATCCCTGCGCCCGCACGTCCATGCCGCCGTTTTGGTAAGAGGTATCTTGCCACTTGGAGTTCCATAACTCCCAATTTGCTGCTACACTTGGTCATTTGGAAGCCTCTGCAGATGTCAGCACAGATCACCCCTAATGGCCAAGATCTCTCACAGCTCTACAACAGTGATAGTGACAGGAATAATAAGGTGACCGTTCATATCATTGTTGGGCTGAATGGGCCATGTAGCATTATTGGACTATGTTGAGGGCCTTAGACTGCCTCTTCCTTCTCCATGCCTTCTGCTATTGCATTCATCTGCTAATATGTTAGCTACAAAGTGTGTATTCTTATGGTGTTTTTACCTGTGTCTTGTGGTCTGCCTGTAAAGGTCATCTGATGGATGATGGTCTCTGAAGTCAGATCTCCTTTATCATCCAAGGATGCATTAACTATAGTGGCTGAAAATTAGTAAAGAATCTCATTACTTCTCTTCTGGACACACTAGGATGCCTCCTCCTTCTCCTGGCCCACAATGGTTTGAAACTTTCACAAAGCTCAGCAACCAGGAGTGGCAACAAGGATGGTAATTTGATGGTCCAGCAGTGCTGAATGGTATCAGCATGGCTGGACAATGTAGACTCTACTCCACTGCCACAGTGGTTTAGGCACAGAAGATGTTGCAACCTCTGGGCCCAATCCAGCTGTGTTACTGCTCTGGCCTGGCCACAGATTAAGTGACCAGTTTAGATATACCCTAAATCGAGTATCTTATCACACTAGAGCTGAAAGAGTGGGCATATGCCCTACTCGCATGATAATGGGTGGAGCCCACTCAACACATAAAATCTACCTTGCTAATTGCACCCATTACACTTGTTTAACAGGCAATGGTTCTTTCCTCCCACCTTGGACATTGGACAGGTATACATACTCCAATTGCTTGAATACCATCAGATCCTCTGAACATGCCAACTAGGTGAAATGTAAAAAGAAAATGCTGCTAGAACATGGCCATACAGCTTGGAAACCACACAACACCTCAGTGATTCTAGCTGTGAAAGCCTTTGACAATACATAAAATGAATACTCTAGCAATGTTCTGTTTTCCAATTTTTGACCATGTCCACATGGCTGAGTCAGCTTCTGTGTAAGGGGTAGATCAGAAGGAGAAGTCATCTTGTTCTTTACTTCAGCAGCAAAGTATGCCTTCATTCTTTCTTTAATATGTATATAATTTGCTAATAGTAACATCATTTCATTTTCATGCAACTTAATAATTGCTGGGAAGATAAGTTTATCAAACCTGTGTATCTACCCAGCGTTGCTCACATTTTGGAGGCACTGCCGTCCCTGTGCTTTAATCCTTTTTTTTCTCATCCCCTCTCCTCATACCTTTTCCCTTTTCCCTCCCCCTCCCTTCCTTCTCTCCGTTTTCTTTCTTTCTTTCTCTCCCCCTCCCTTCCTTCTCCTGTTTCTGTTTCTGTCTTTCTTCCTTTCCTATCCTTTCCTTCCCCTTCCCTTTCTCCCAGAGCCTCACAATGTCTTCATGGCTCTCTTTGTGGCTCTTTCTTTCCTTCTTCATTTACCCTCAAACACATCACTTTTCTTTCTGAATGACATCATGGAGGGCAACTTTGCCTAGCAACAGCCATTCCTTCTCCTGGCAAGAGCCGATCCATTGACACCACAAAGGGTCACTGTATTGTCATCTAGCAACAACCTTTGAAGTACAGACAAGTATGAGTTTGTGGGGGTGTTGGCCTTTGGCCTTCCAGGTGTTTTGAACTGTAACTCTCAGAAATTCCAAGTAGCTTACCCGCTGATAGGAATTGTGGGAGTTGCAGTCCAAAACACCTGGAAGGACAAAGTTTGCCTATGTCTAATATAAATATAGATATATAGATATGACTCTGACAGCAATGGTGTTCCTCCTAGTAATCTATGGATATGAGAGCTGGACCAAAAGGAAGGCTAAGTGAAGGAAGATATATGCTTTTGAATTGTGCTGGAGGAAAATTCTGAGAGTGCCTTGGACCACAAGAAGATCAAACCCGTACATAATCCAGGAAATAATGCTTGACTGCTCACTAGAAGGAAGGATATTAGAGGCAAAGATGAAGATTGGAGAAGATAATGATGCTGGGGAAAATGGAAGAAAAAAGAAAGATGAGTCGACCAAGGGCAAGATGGATGAATGGTATTCTTGAAGTGACTGGCTTGATCTTGAAGGAGCTGGGGGTAGTGACAGCTAACAGGGTGCTCTGGCGTGGTCACAAAGAGTCAGAAATGACTGAACAAATAAATAACAACTGACATCTATTACCTATTAACTAACAAATCTTTGGCAGAAATAAGATTAACTTCTAGTATTTTAAGTAACATGTATATTTCAACTATTACACTAACAAAATTTGAAAAAAATCTATTTTCTATTTAATTGCGTGGTATTTAACTAAAGAATCCTAGGTAACTTCTTTTTTGAAAATCACACATGGGTTAAATGTTTTCACTCTAAAGCTGACCTAACTCCTAGGGTTGTTTTGACGATAAGAAGTAGAGGAAGGGAGTCATGCACACTACTTTAAGCACATTGGAAGAAATGTGCTTTGCAGAATGTGAAAACCAAGCATTTCTAAATTCAAGATATAAACCTTTTCTCTGCATCCAAATATGAGGCTGCTTCTACTGAGACTTCTAGTCTTAAGTGACAAGATTCTGATCAAGAGATAGAATGCATGAATTCATTCATAACTGGAGTCCCTGCTTACATTGGAGCTCCTGATTAATTAGGCCTACCGCTAAGTAGCTCGAGGCAGCACAGAAATGGTAGCAGGGCGTTGGAAGAGATACTCTTCCTCTCTCAGACTTTTTCTTCTAATTACTCTTCCTTTCTCAGGCTTTCTCCTTTTACTTGCATTTTTATTTTGCTGCAAAATTTGGGAAAGTGAACTTACCTGGAAGAATTTTAAGAGGCACATCATATAAAACGCTTGCATCTGCTGTTTCTATGATACCCCAATACATCCCAGTATCTTTCTCAATAAGGTTCTTTAGCGTGACTGTAAATTGAAATGTTGCATGGTTGTCTTTGATGGTGGTTCTGCCATTCTTCACCACTTCCTCTGTTCCATCAGTTTTAACAACAGTCATACGTGTACTCCAATCAGCTCCTTGGCACCAATATTTAATGCTGTTTTTGTAGATGTCATCATATGGAAAGACCAGGACCAGTGAGTTGCCAGGACTTTGAGTTACCACTTCGGCACCTACCAGAGCAGTTGTGAAACCTGAAAAGCAGAATGAAAGGCAAACTGAGACAATCATTGTGATCCTTCTTTGCAAGGCAGAAACAGTTAAATCACTTGTTGGCAATGTAGGATACAAAACTAGAGAATCCTAAATAATTGTTTTGGGTTTTTTTTGTTGGAAATCACACATTCATTAAACGTTTTCAATCTAAGGTTGACCTACCTCATTGGGTTCTTTGATGATAGGAAGGGGGGAAAGGGAGTCATGGACACTACTATTGAAAGAAATGTGCTTTGCAGATTGTGAAAACCAAGCACTTCTAAATTCAAGATGTAAACATTTTCTCTGCATCCAAATATGAGGCTAGTTCTACTGAAGCTTCTGAAGTAGACATAAATGACAAGATTCTGATCAAGGGATATGCATGAATTCACTGGAGTTTCTGCTTATATTGGAGGCCCTTATTAATGAGCCCTACCGTTAAGCAGCACAAGGCAACACAGAAATTGTGACAAAGAGTTGGAAGACACAGGCATGTAGCCGGGGGGGAGCTAAGGGGGCTTCAGCCCCCCCCCCCCGAAATTCGCAGGGTGGTCTGCGAAAAGGCCTTACTGGTACATTATTTAAACTGTTATGTTTATTCATATCATGATCTGATCACCATGTTCATTATATCCCACATTAATGGGGTTATTGGGATAACAATACAAAAGGTTTGCTAGGGTAGACCCTCTTCCACCCAGTCTCAGCCCCCGATCCAAAATCAGCCCCGAACCAAAATCCTGGCTACGGCCCTGGGAAGAGATACAGAATTCTGGGAAATGTAGTTTAGGGAAGCTAAGGACCTCTCTAGCTGAGCAATCTCTAGGAGGTGGCCACATGATAGGAAAACGGGAGTGCCTACTTTATAATGCTAATGTGTTAAAGTTTTTTTCTCCAGATGCCTTAAAGAGTGTTTTAATGTGGTTTAAATTTGTGTGTGTTTTGTTTTGATTGATTTTTATTTGTTCATTGCCTCAGCAACCCATGTGATACAGAAATAAAGTTCAATAACAAAGAAGTTGTGGGAAATAAATTGAAAAGATAAAATACTAAACTTTCTCTAATAAATTATAGCCCCTGTGCAGAGTTAATATTATACACAATAGCTGGAATATTGATGTTGCATAAAAATATTAGAAGTATATTTAATTTCTTTCAAAGATTTGTTAGCTTTTAGCTAACGGCTGTTAGGGTCATTTATAATAAATAATAATAAAAACTTTATTTATAGACCGCCTTCTCTCCCTGAGGGCATTCAGGGCGAGTTACAACACAAAAAGGAGCCCCTGGTGGCACAGTGGGTTAAACCCTTGTGCCAGCAGGACTGAAGACTGACAGGTCGGAGGTCCAAATCCAGGGAGAGCGCAGATAAGCTTCCTCTGTCAGTTCTGGCTCCCCATGCGAGGACATGTGAGAAGACTCCCACAAGATAAAACATCAAAACATCCAGGCGTCCCCTTGGCAACATCCTTACAGATGGCCAATTCCCTCACACCAGAAGTCACTTGCCATTTATCAAGTCGCTCCTGACACAAACAAACACAAAAAGGCAAATGTCCAATGCCCAGACAAATGCAAAAAAACAAAACACCAATTACAATAATTCAATATAATAAACATAATGATGACAGTGGACTTATTGTATAAAAATTGACAACAAAATGAAAAGCAAGATACAAATCATCTGTCCTGATTTGCCCTTCAAAAACAGCTTTAATACAATGTTGAAAGTAAAAGAAAAATGCTTTACATCAGCAAATACAATGGATAAGCAACTGCAGTTGAAAAAAGCAAGGAAGTCTTAATGCAGACACAAATTAAAGTCTCTTACAAAGTCCCAAAGGAAACAGCAGTCTTAAGTCAGACAATGGGCAAAGATCACTAAGTCCTTAGCAGCAGACACAAAGCAGGTTCAGTCAGCATCAGAGTTGTTGTTACCAGCGAAAGCTGACTGCTCCTGCTTCTGATTTATAGCCCTGAAATCCCCACGCAGGAGATGCTAGGGCATCTCCCAATTACCTCGGCATTTTTAACAGCTATTCGAGCTGAATGCTGTCTGTGCTCTGTCTCCTTTCGTCTCTAGAAATGTGGGCACTTGCAAAGCCTCATTGTCTGATTCTTCTTCTCCCTCCAATTCCTGTGCACTTCCCTGCTCCCCTTCCCCTTCCGAAGATGAGGAATCCCTAACATAATCACATAATCACATAGAAACTGGTTACACTAATCACATACTCAACATTAAAACATCTGAAATGATAAAAACAATTAAAATAAATGGAGATTTACTGATTATAATTGGTCTTGAAGAGATATCTTCTTGGATATCTTGGTCACAGGCAGGGCCGTAGCCAGGATTTTGTTTGGGGGGGGGTGAGTTTGTTGCGGGGGGGGGCTGAGACTGGGTGGAAGAGGGTCTACCCTAGTAAACCTTTTGTATTGTTATCCCAATAACCCCATTAATGTGGGATATAATGAGCATGGTGATCAGATCATGATATGAATAAACATAACAGTTTAAATAATGTACCAGTAAGGCCTTTTGGGACTACCCTGAGAATTTCGGGGGCTGAAGCCCCTTAGCCCCCGGCTACATGCCTGGTCACAGGACAGTCCAGACCGAAACTGTGATTGCAATCCCATCAGCAAATCTACATCTCCCAACTGTCCCTTTGTCTCTAGACTTGGAAACCTAACCTCCACTGTGTCATCTGGCAGGGCCACACATTTATATAATTCTGTCAGATCAGCTTTGGACTTTTTCTTTGTTTATTGCATTTCTGAACTATGCACCTAGGGGGCTGGCATGGCCCCCAGAGCTATCTCCCTCCCTCAGACTGCCTCTACTGACTGACTGGAGGTTTCCCAGCTTCTCTGCCCAGCTGGGATGAGATCCCCAGCACCTCTGCCAATCAGGGCGAAATGTACTGCCAATCAGAGGCCAGGAAAAGTGCTGGCCTGCTGGCCAATCAGGGAAGAGGAAGGGAAATTTCAAAATGGCAGTGTCAGTGAATGGGAATGTCTGCTTGTGAATGTACTTTTTCACTTGGACCCTTTGAGCACCTGTGCTGTGTAAGTATCCCTTTTGTGCAAATTGAATAAAGCCTCTGTCATTTGCCTTCATAGCTGGTGCCATTGTGCTAAGGAGGGATGTACTCCAATCCCTTTCAAATGTGTTTCCTGCACCAGTGTTGGAAAAGCAAAGTTTACTTTCAGGCTGGGGAGTAACTGCTGGAGTTCAGCCTGTGTTTGTGTTTCAGGATCAAGGTGCTTCTGATGTGGGGAATGTCATTGAGGGTCAAGATGGAGATGGTTTGGTCAATGATATCAATGCAGAGAATGACATAGGGACACTGGTTCAAAGTGTAGTTTCCGATGAGGATGTTCCTATGGGGTATAGGGGTGATAGTTTACTCCCTGTCCCAGAGAGTTCTCAAGATTTGGGGTTTGAAAACAACTTGACACTGGAAGAATAAATGAGTAGATAGATAACGAGCACATAAACAGACGGCTGGAATTCAGCCAGAACAGACAGCTCAGTCAAGGTTTTTGCCGTTCCGCTAGGCTTCGAGAGATAAGGGCGAGAGACAGTCAAGGAAAACAAAACCAATTTCTGGGTGTTGGGATATAAAGTTTTCTTCGGGGTAAATAATGTTCAGATGAAGCATCATTTCAGAACACTGCTAAGCTCATTGTTCCATGGAAGTCTTGCTTGGAAGATTCATGTTAAAGATTTCTTGTTCATGGTTTGACACTTTGCCTCTTGGAATTAAATATTCATGCTGTGGATTAATGTTTTCCTGGCTATTTGGATTTGATTACAAAAGTCTGAATTTTGCTTTTGAGCTTTGCTGAACTCTGCCTTGGAATACCTGCTTATCTCCCTATCTTATTGGACGTATCTATTTTCTTAAAGCATATTTTTACTGTGCTGTTTTTACCTATCTTCAATAAATAAGGATTGTTTTTCCTACTCAATGTGTGGTGTTTTAAAGTCAGAGGGTTATATGTTTAATGTAATAGAAATAGCCCTCTTAATATACAAATTCAACCATCCATGGCTTGAAAATATTCCTTGCCCCCAAACATTCCTTATAAGAAAAACTCGATTTTGCCATTTTATAGAAGGAAAATCATTTTACTATTCCATAGTATCTAATGGGGTTTGAGCAGCCACAGTCTATGGAGATCCTGGAACCAAACTCCAGTAGACACCTTGGGCTCTTTATTTTCTTTAGTACTAGAACTGAGCAGAGCTCCCTCCACTCCTGAAGGTATTATCTTACTTAAGCAGTATAATCTAGATAGGGTGGGGAATGAAATGAAAATGTGGTCCACAGCGTCACCATTACTACACCGTTTCCCCATAACCAAGCCGAAACTAGAGGGACTTCTCTCACGAAACCCTCTTATAGTAACAGGGTATAGGTAACAGGGGTGTTGGGAGGGGAGAGGCTGACTGGCCACAAAAGATCACTACTACTATGTGGTTTTATGTATTCTTGATTTTTATGTATTTTAATATGCTGTTCTAAAAATCTTTTAAAATTTGTATAGCATTGAATTTTGCTGTAAGCCGGTCTAAGTCCCTCAATGGAGGTGAGAAGGTTGGGGTACAAAAATTTTAAATAAATAAATACTACCACGTCAGTTCTAGATTATTAAATATGGTTTTCTGTGGGTGAGCAGATGGCGACTGCTGGATGGCATATTTTATTTATTTATTTACAACATTTGTATTTTGCCCTTCTCACCCTGGAGGGGACTCAGGGCAGAGCACAGCATATATACGGCAAACATTCAATGCTGGGATGTGAAATCATTATATGCATACATACATATATTCTATATCAGAAACTAGAGCTGATATGGTCTATCCAATGCAATTTTCTGAATCAGCACCCCAAATAACCAAACTGGATCTAAAGTTGACCAAAAACCGATTCATAACCTTTTTGGTACTAATGTTGGAGAGTGGTCCCTGGTCAAAGTGATCCCTGGTCAAGTGGTCCCTGATCAAAGAAAGGTTGGGAACCACTGTTCCATGAGATTCAAATCTACCCTCTCATACCCCACACTACCTTGCAACTGACAGAAAATACTAACCATTGCGAAGAAAATACAGTTAGAATAATAGAGTTGGAAGACACCACAAGGGCCTTCTAGTCCAACCCTCTGCCATGCAGGAAAAGCACAATCAAAGCCATGAGTTATGAAACTAGTGAATTGATTTGCTTCCTAATGTACAATATATGTCAATTTCTTGCATCTTATTATAAGCTGCTAAATCAGCTGCTTATAATAGGATGCAAAAAACTTTAAGCTGCTAGGAAAAATAACTCTCAGCTCCAGATCTGGTGCCTTTGTTTCTAGCACTTCTGTCCTTGGTAATAGGGCTAGCTTAATGGCAATATACACCCCTGTTAAAAGCAGTAGACAGGCCCTGCCTACACATCTGCTCATAGGAATAAAAATGTAAATTATTGATAAAATAAACTCATATCATGATTGATATCTCCAACAAAATCAGTGTTTTGACATTAATAAAAACAAGATGTACAGCAAAGAACATTTGGACAATATAGCATGAGCTTTGACCCTGAAAAACAAAAATCATCATGAAAATGGTGCTTAGTTGGTAGATCATACTGATGGAGATGATAAATCACGGAGTATGAAATTAGGATGAGGCCCATGCAATTCCAATTCTCTCAAGGTTCCCATGTCCCTAAGGCAAACTAGACCAATGCAGCCATCTTACCTGTTAGAAGAAAGAGGGCTCTTGCTATCAAGTGCCATTGCAGAAGGTTGTCCAGCCTCACAGGCTTGTATTCTCTTCTACACATTGACTAGATAAGATTGTTGAACACTATCAGAGAAATCTACATTCCAGAAGCAAGTGCTTTCTAATAATATTTGAATGCCACATACGGTACTTTATGATGAACAGATTCCAAATACTTCTCCTTTCGTTGACCAAGTGGAAGCACTGGCAATTCAACTTCCTTCTGGGAAACCCAAGTTTGACTGTTGTTGAAATCCTGTTTCCTCTTTCTAGTCACAATATTTTTCAGAGTTCGTGGAATTAGATTAAAGGCAGGGGAAAATTATCACAATATGGGAGATGTATTAGAAATGGCGTCTGCTAGTATGTGTGTGTGTGTGTTTTGGGTTTGCTGACTTGTTGTGAACAGAACTAGTCAAGGCCAACATCCTTAACTGGAGAGAGAGGTGCATACTGACGGGCTGGAAGTACAATGCCATATAATGCAGTTTGAATCTGCATTATTTGGTCTGTGTAGACCCATATAATGCAGCTCAATGCAGCTCAATGCAGCGTAGATTCAGTTGGAGTCTCACCTAAAAGCATAAATTTTAAGACAATAACATTCCCACCATTTTAAAACATTGATGCTGTTGCTGTTTTCTTCACATTCAATCTGTCTTTGCATTTTGCAAAGCCTTTGCTATACAGAAGTATTTACTATTTTCTGTTAGTAGAATGATGCTATCTGCATATCTTTAGCCTGGTGTAAATATACACCTTGCCAAATCTGAGCCAATTGTTTGTAAGGCCAGGGAGTGCAGCTGTTCTACTGGGACAGTATGCATCTCACCTTCTCCATCTTGCTGCTCATTCTTGTTTCATTAGACCAGTGGTTCTCAACCTGTGGGTCCCCAGGTGTTTTGGCCTACAACTCCCAGAAATCCCAGCCAGTTTACCAGCTGTTAGGATTTCTGAGAGTTGAAGGCCAAAACATTTGGAGACCCAAAGGTTGAGAACCATTGATTTACACCATCAAAAGGAGTGTGTTTTTGATAAAAGACATTCAAAAACGGTTTACTATGCTCTTTCTCTGCCTTACTAACAAGACTTGGCTATGTTTCCATGGCTGATATATTTATTTATCCTGTCAGAAGCAAATTGAGAATCCAGTTATAATGTATAAAAACCACAAACAAAGTTTAAAACTTGGCATTATGCTTTGTTTCCTTTGACCAGAAGCTGGCCACTTAGAGTGCCCCTGGTGTTGCTGTAAGAAGGTTCTCCATGGTGCATATGGCAGGGCTCAGACTGCACTGTACTAAGTGGTCTGCGGTTTGCTCTTCTCCACACTTGCATGTTGTGGACTCCAATTTAGATGGACTCATCTATCCACCCACTACAGTTCAGCAAAAGTCCATCTGACACGGGAGATCTTATTAGCAGCACTGCTGCCATCATTTTAGCCTCATAGCATGAATGAATGAATAAGTGAATGAATGAAAGAAAGAAAGTTTATTTATACTCTGCCTCCATCTCCCCAAAGGGACTCGGGATGGCATGCAATCCCATCACCATGGCTAGATAGTGCCATTGGTGAGCAGCAGTATCTTCTAAGGGATTGACTGATGTGATAAATCTGAAAATGGATTATTTCAGAAGAAAAGGCAAGAAAGAACAATATGTGATAAGGAATGACAAATGGCATTATGTGCTTGGTAACAGAACTAAAAACACCATGATAATATGATCTTCCTCCATGGTATAGAGTCCTCTTAAATATTAAGGGCCATTTGGTAGCAATATAATTATCTTTCTTCCAAAGTATTCCTGACTAAAGCATCTGAGGGTTTTGTTTTGTTTTTGCTATCTTCCATTCATGAACCAGGGCTTCCAAGTTCAGACAGGAACTGGTCCTTTGGGTTATTTAGGCAACCATCAACTTATCATTCAATTTATTATTCAGGTTATTATCATAACAATGGCAATCTCTCTTTCACACACTCCTGCACAAAAATGTCCCACTATTCCAGAATGTTTCCTATGTATAACCTGATAAATGTACATCCACTACTGATTCATTAGCCTGTTATCTCCATCTTGAGTCTAAATTGTACATTTCCAGGATGCAAAATTTGGCCAAATATAGGGCCTTTTCAGTTTCTTTCAGCATACCTTGCTTTCTCTATTGCCCAGCCTGATGAATAGTTCTGGAGAACCTTAGACATTCTACTAGCTTTTGTGCCAGTCTCTGACTAATAAGGGTATTATTAGTCCATTTCTCTTTCCCCTTCCTCTTTTTCCCCCAGAATGAAAATGTGAGTATAGGAGTGAAAGGGGAATCCACTTTGTATGTTTAGTTCTTGTATCTTCTTAATTTTGATGTGCTGTTTAGAATAAACTGTGCAGAGTTGGAGGTTTTGGGCTCTTATGAAGGTGTCTCAGATGCTACCTGAGCAGATGACTGCTTGTCCCTTTTATACATCCAGCCCATTGCAAAGACCAAACAAAGGAGGATGGGCATTTTCAAGCCAATTGACACCACAAAAGACACATAAACCAGGTAACTGCAACAAAACAAAACAAAATACAGCATTATTATTATTACTGCAAAATAAAGCAATGCTATAGTATTGGTTTTCTAATACAAAAATTGATCTGCATAATATGCATATAAAGTAGCATTTGCTATTGATCCCAAAACCTGACCTATGGAATTAAAATATTACTGTGAATTTTCCCTCCCAAATCTGATGTCCTTGCAATGCAAAATATCTCTGATTATAGGCCAATGGAAGGTGAATATGCAGGGATAATCAGAGACTTTCTACTGGTTGCTGATTGGCTGCTAATCATGATTTCTAGCATTGTTTTAGAGCAGGGCTGTCCAACAGGCGGCCCTGGGGCTGTACACGGCCCCCCAGCCCCTTGGCTACAGCCCCTTACCCTCCTGCAATAAATAATATATTTTTGACGTCTCTCGGGCCCCGCCCCCTTGGCAGCAAACAGGAAGAGCGACCCAGCCGCATGGTCGCTCCATGTGGCTCGGCAGAGCTCCTTCCTCCTTCTCATCCTCCCTCCCTCCCTTCCCAGGGAGGAGTTATTGCAAGGAAGCATTCAGCGTTATGGTGAGCACATTTCTTCTCCCTCCCTCCTTCCATTCCACCCTTTCATCCTTCTTCCTTCCCTGCCCCTTCCCTCTCTCTCTCTTTCTCCTCTCGCTCGCTTCCTCCTCCTGCTGCTACGTGCGCTCAGAGGCGCTCAAGACCTCAGCACACTCGCCTCCATTGCCCGGCCTTCTCTCTCCCCCCGCTTCCCTCTCTCTCTTTCTACTCCCCCTCCCTTTCCTTCCACTCTTTCCTTCTTTCCTCCGTCTCTCTCTTTCACCTTCTTTCCTTCCACCCACCCACCCACCCTTTCGTCCTTCCTTTCAACTGTTCTCCCTCCCTCCCTCCTTGCCCCTCTCTCTTTTACCTTCCTTTCTTGCCACCCTTTTATCTTTTCTTCCTTCTCACTTTCCCTCCTCCCTTTCCTCCCTCCATTCCCTTCCATCCTTCTCTTCCACTCCTTCCTTCCTTCTCTTGTCCAGATCCATCATTGTTTGAGTCCACAGTGCTCTCTGGGTGGAGGTGAACTATAACTTCCAAACTCAAGGTCAATTCCCAAGCAAACCCTTTCAGTACTTTCTGTTGGTAATGAGAATTCAATATGCCAGAGAGTTTGGTTCAATTCCATTGTTGCAAGAGTTCAGGATGCTCTTCGATTGTGTTTTAACTATAAATCCCAGAATGTCAAGGTCTATTTTCCCCAAACTCCATCTGTGTTCACATTTGGGCATATTGAGTATTCATGCCAAGTTTGGTCCTGATCCAACATTGTTTGAGTCCACAGTGCTCTCTGGATATGGGTGAACTACAACTCCAAAACTCAATACCCATCAAACTCTTGTAGTATTTTCTCTTGGTTATGGGAGTTTTGTGTGGGAAGTTTGATTCCATTCCATAATTGGTGGAGTTCAGGATGCTCTTTGTGTGGTAACTATAAATCCCAGCAACTACAACTCCCAAATGAGAAAAGCAATTTTTTGACTGATGGTCCCTCCTTGGGTTAGTATTAGTATGTTTTTGGGGCCGGGAGAGGGGATGGAGCCGGGGCGGAGGCAGACCCTAAGGCCCCCCAGGTGATCAGTGACCGGAAGTCAGGCCCCCGGTCCGGTAGAAGTTGGACAGCTCTGTTTTAGAGCACTGCTTCTCAACCCTTGATCCTCAAGTATTTTGGATTTCAACTCCCACAATTCTTAACAGCTGGTAAGTTCAAGTCTAAAACTCCTGGAAAACCAAAGGTTGGGAAAAACTGCTTTAAAAGAATAGTGAATAATGAGTGACACTCCTGATATAACGGAGCTTCCAGTCCATCATCTCTCATCATGAGCTGTACTTGCTAAGGTTGATGTGAGTTGCCATTCAAACTCATCTAAAGTGCCTCATGTTTCCAGTTTTGTTATTGTGAGATGAATAGCCTCCCTATTTCTCTTTCCATTGCAACCCAGTGATCATCATCCTGGTGTGTATGTGTGCCTTCTTAGTAAGCTATTCACTTGTTGTGACTCCATAAAACTCGTAAGGTTTTTTATAGGCAAAGAATACGCTGAGGCGTCTTTGCCAGTTCCTTCCTCTAAAATGTATCCCAAACCTATTTTTCATTCAATTAGTAACCAATTTCTAGCTTTCAAGAGTAAATGGGATATGGTGAAAACTGGGCTCTTTATCTATAGGACTTGCTATTACAAAATCTAAAATTTAGAACGATAGTTCTAAAAAAAATTTGACCAGGTACCACTTAGAACAGGGACCATTCTCCAACTTTAGTACCAAAAGGGTTATGAATCCATTTTTGGTCAACTTTAGATATGGTTTGGTTATTTGGAATGCTGATTCAGAAAATTGCATTGGATAGACCACATCAGCTCTAGTTTTGATAGAGAACACATGCCATCAAATAGTCACCATCTGCTCGCCCAGAGAAAACCATATTTAATAATCTAGAACTGATGTGGTAGTAATATTTTTTTGTAGGTAGTCAGCATCTCTCCTCCCAAAATCCCTGTAGTCTGTAAGAGTTTCACACTATAACAGAGTTTCGCGAGACCAGTTGCTCTCGTTACCACATTGTTTTGAGGCAAAAGTACAGTAACGGTGAGGTTGCAGACCATATTTTTGTTCTTGGGAACCACTGGTGGTCCATGGACCACAAGCTGGGAACCACTGATTTAGAACATTTGTCTTATTGCTTCTACCTATAATTGTATGCTTTTTATACCCTTTATCAACATCTAATCATTTTTATTTCCATTTTGAAATGTTGATTCCCCCAGGTCTTCTCCTTTGCTTTTGCACTTCTTTTACAGAATACCCTCCCTTGTTATAATTATATAAATAAATCAGGAGGGAGAGAGTGGCTCACAACTGAACATCCTGTGATAAGTGCTGATGAAAAAACCGCAAAAACATCCTTACATACCTGATGGAACTAGAATCTGGGTTGAGAAAGGAGTCATGGCTGAACTTAGGGATATTTGATTTGTCAGTGGTTACTGATGCAGGAAAGAAAAGGAAACAATGTTGTGAAATCAATATAGTCCACAGTACGCCTCAGAAAAACAAAAACTCAATTGGTAATTGTCTACTAATGTAATTTCTTCAATTGTAAGATGCAACCTAATTTTAGTAAAACCACCACCAATCTGTGACTCTAAGGGCCCTTCCACACAGCCATATAACTCAGAATATCAAGGTAGAAAATCCCACAATATCTGCTTTGAACTGGGTTATCTGAGTCCACATAGCCATATATTCCAATTCAAAGCAGATAATGTGGGATTTTATTCATCTGTGTGGAAGGGGCCAATGAGATGTTTTTAGAAATGCTTATATAGGAAAAAGTGTGTCTTAAAATTGAAGTAATGCAGTAATTATTTTAGTCAATGACCAGAAAAAGACTTTTTGTCTTCCATGCAGGCTTTGATACCATTAACTTTATCATTTTAAAAGAGCTCACACATTTTCAAGGAAAACCTTGGAAATTATGATATGATTTGACACTAAGTTTTGAAGCAAAAATCACAATCGGCTTCTTTGGAACTTTGGGAAAGGGCCATAGAAATTACTTCCAGAGAGAGCTCCCACTCAAAGGAGGGTTGGATGTGACTAAGTGAGTTCTTTAGTCTGAAATGTTGTGTTTTAGCGTAAATGCTTGCCAGGCAGGATCCTAAAAGTTGTCCATGGTATAAATTCAACTTTATGACCAGTCACAAAATACCCATTTCAGAAGAAAATCAGACTGGTGGAAAAAAACAAAGAACTTGCCAAATGAAAGCCAGAACCCATAGCTTTGGACCTGCATTTCTTCCTCTGATTTTTGTTTTGCCCTCCAAACCATCACTTCTCACACATACACACAAATCATGGGGGAACTCTCTGAATGAGGATTCTAAATTCCCCTCCCAAAACTATGAGGTTTTTTTTTACTCACAGAAGTACTTCAAATGGATCACCCTTTAGATGTGTGGAGTTTTATCTGAGTTGGGCTCAACAGGATTTCATTTATTGCCTTGGCAGACGGGCTTCAAGTTGACAGAAGAAAACCGCTCTTGGCTTTGAACATGCTCTTCTTGACATGTTGGCTGTTGGTGACCACACCATTACACCATCAGGTAGAAGGACATCATGCCACCCTTCAGAGAGAAGAGATTAGGCTTTGTTCTGTCAGGCTGAAAATATGTACAATGGCTTCCTGGGACGATTAGAGAAATGTTGTTTCTGCATTGCAGGCCATATTACAACTGGATCTGCTAGATTTAATACTATTCCAAAAGAGAGGGAATAATAAATGGATGACTGAGGAAGAATCAGAACAAGGCTTGGAAGGATAAAGATGAATATTAATGTCTCGTACTCTCACGTCACTGCCATGCTTTAGAGAGGGGTGCTGTCATCTTTGACTAAAATGAATATTGACTTCTGTTTGGAGCAATGCTGAGAGTTTTTTGAGGAGATGTATGAGAAAGTAAGATGTAAATTGATTAAATTAAAATTATAGAGCAAAGGAAGCAATGCAGTATTGATGTGGATAGGATACCCAATACAAATAACTTCGGATGCATCTCACAGAGCAGGGACCACCTCACCTACCTGTCACATCAACAGGAACCAATTGATTTGGACCTCCATTTACATTCACCCCACAGTTATAGATTCCAGTATCCATACTGGTTAGGTTATCCATTGTAACAGTGAATTGGAGTGATGCATGATTGTCTCTAATGGAGATTCTCTCTACTTTCTCCAGTTTCTCTGACCCTGAAGTCTGAACAATGATGGGACAATCTCTGTTCATTCTTCTGCACCAATATTTTACATTTGCTTCATACTTTTGATCGTAGGTGCAGTTTACTTGTATTGAGGTGCCCACGAATGCAAGCACAGTTGTTGGGCCATTCAGATCACAGAAATACCCTGAAATATAAAAAGAAGCAGACTAAGCTACACCTCTTCATTCTGATGTAAACATTGCTACATGCAGGGATTCAGTTGGATAGGTTGGATTGAAATAATGTAAAGGTTTCAGCATTGGACTATGATGTAGTCCAGCATTGGACTAAATCCCCCAATTGGCCATGCAAACCTATTGATGACCCTGGGCAAGACACACTCTCAGCAACGATGAAGCACAGATGCTGCAGAAGGAGTAGCTGCTGCTGCTAAGCCTATTTTGCAGGATTGTTGTAAGGATGACTGAAATATGTGAGAAGCAGTTCTAACACTTGGAAGGTGCTATAAAAAGTAACCTTCACAAGCTCCACTAACAGAATAACAATATTAAAATTTATCAGATACCATAGCATATAATCCATCCTCACTTCAATACTAAAATATTATTGCTAGAAGATGTAGTGTCACTCAAGAATATCCCATAGTGTTTACTAGGATATGTACTGAAGCTATTGCTAAAGCATTTAAATATTATAAAACCAAACATTTCTAATACTTAACAATTGATTTCAATACCCAGTCTCACATGTTTCCCAACAGTAACTTTACAATCTTGAGACTTAGTGTTAAATATTAACTTTCAGACATTATGTTCAGAAGCTATTGTTTTATTATCTATTGCAGACTGAGCATATTTTAGCAGTTTAGGTTGACCTACAAACTATTTTCTGATTGAGATTATTGGCACTGAAACAAACCTACCAGGAAGGAGGAAGAGTGAAGCCATCAAAGACAGCAAAGCCATTATCTAAAACAAGCAGCTTCTCCCTTTCCACTCCTTTTTGCCTTTGAAGAAAGCACACTTGGGGACAATCAGCAGCGATGGTTGATGGCATCATCTGTAGATGTTGTTGCTATAACACTGATAAGTAAACACTTTTGGCTGCTTCTTCTTTCTGACGGTTCTTTCATCACTTCCTCTTGCTTTTTCTCATTGCTTTTAAACACTTCAAAGTTGTAAACAAACTGTAAATTATCTCAAGAGAGGAGAGATTGATTTTAATTGCAGGGCAGTTTCGGACAGAGGTTTTGTGACTGGCTATAACAGCCCAACAATGAGAATGCACACTAAAAAGTAGAACTTGACAAAATTATTGGAAGGGGAACACGGACTATAGTTTCCAGTATTCCCCAAGCAGCATGTGGCCATTTTCTGGTTGGAGGGGAGCACATCCTTCTTTATTTTATTCCTTTTGCCCTTTGGAGCAAAGATGGGAGAAATGATGGAAACAAGATACTACTATAGCTTCTTCTCTACAGGAAAAGACAGGCTGATTCCAGGTTGCTGCAAAGGTTTTTTGGCTATAGTGTTCTGCACTCAAGCATAACCAAAATGTTTCTAAGTAGCAATGAGTAAGATGTACTTATTTACCGTATTTCATTGCATAATAATCCAAAAATCAGCAATTTTGCTTTTATCATATAAAATAGTCACAATGTTTATTCACTGCCCCAATGTACTGTTGGCAGACAACGGTAAAAGCATGTGGTCAGCAGAGGAAGACTACCTTACTGCAGTAAAGTTTAGCAAAGCTTCTCTTCAATATTTTCTTGATTCATTTCATAAGCAACAGCTTTGCCCTCCTGTCCACCTCTTTCAGGAATGGCACTTCATTTACTCACTCACTTGCCTGCACTCCAAAAACAACAAACTTTATTATGGTCCATGGACCCGCATCTGTTAAATTGATAACATACAGGAGTTAACAGATCACTCGTATCCGGGAAAATATACAGGCACATACTACACAGTGTCAGTTAAAACTCTGGCCAGAGACCTGGCCCTTTCTCAGCCTTGCTGCCACTGCAAGGAACTTTGCCACCATGAGTTGCCTGCACTCCTGCTCACCTTTCAGACACGGACCATCATGCAGTGTGAGCAGGTGCGAGGGTAAGTGAATCTCTACTTAGAGATGCTAATATATAATCTTTAAAGAGTTTAGGGGTTTAAATAGGAAAATTAAAACTTATTCTTCCTTTCCTATTGCCCAAATTTCAGGGTTCAGGGTGGAGGACAGAGTCAGGAATGGCTTTATTTCTCCTGTTGGCAAAGGAAGGATCACACTACGTGCTGGCAAAATAAACACATAAAACATGTACAAGGTCTGCACCCTATGGATGGATAGGAAGCAAGGGCTATCCCCCGTGGGGCCGGGAAAAACCCTTAGGGGGCGAGAAGGGCGATGCCCTCACCTCCCACCCAGGAAACCCAGGTGAGCCCAGCCACCCGGGGTGGAAACACGGTCCCCTCTGGGGCCCAGTAATTGCAGTGAACAAATAGACGCAAGCATGCAAAACAAGGAGAATAAGAACAATAATAATAGGGAAATCCCAATCGCCTCCTGTGGCGAAGCTAGACTCGGCTAGGCCCAGTCCCGGCTTGCTGTAAAGGAGGCCGACATGCGCGTCTCAGCAAATGCGTGGAGCGGCCGGAAGATGATGTCTTGAAGGGAAACCCCCCACAAATTGTGCAATAGTCCCGGCGCACTCCCCGAACCTGTGGCGAAAGCGGTCAAACGGAGGTCGGCGCCCCGGAACGCCGAGAAGGTCGATCCGCAGAGTCGGGTATAGATGACGTACTCTCAAATCGCCGCGCCGTCAGATGACGTACCGGAGTCCTCCCAAGCGCCGTCCATGGAAAATGACGTAGATGATGATGCTGGTGGAAGGCGTGAGGAGTGCCTCACGTCTGGAGGGCGTGATGACGTATCGGGCACAGGGTAAAGTAGTCCCCTCCACTAAAGGGGACCGCACGCTGCTGAGACAGGGGTCATGTGGATCAGGCCCACTGATGGACGTTCCTCGTATGCACAAGCGGTGAATGAAATTCGGCCAAATGGCTATGGGTAAAGCTGGGGCCCCGTCCTGAAAATACTCAGGACGGGATGCTGGCGGGGAAAGCCCAAGTGTCCCCAGAGGTCCCGGGAACCACACGGACGACGCCCCTGCCCAATAGGATGATGAAAAATAAGGCAGACTTCAGGTTGTGTATATAAATATTAAAAATTCTTTATGGGGTTCTGTCACACATACTGCTAGAACCCCACATGGTTCCAAATAGAACACAAGCTGTCCCAATACAAAAAGGCCAGGAATATGTGGATAAACCCAGCAGTGGGGCTGGCGGCTCCCACCGCCGTGGCACACACGCCTACGGGTGATCTCAAGATGTATCGAGGATCCACAATCCCGTTTCGCTAATGAACAATATTCGCTTCGTCAGGGCGTATATAATCAAAAATACAAGGTATTGGACACACTGTTACAATATAACCCATATATGGAGAATCATAGATATCACAAATAGTGGATGGATTCCACAGGTCAAGATTGACCCAAAGGTGACTGGGCCTAGCCGAGTCTAGCTTCGCCACAGGAGGCGATTGGGATTTCCCTATTATTATTATTTTTATTCTCCTTGTTTTGCATGCTTGCGTCTATTTGTTCACTGCAATTACTGGGCCCCGGAGGGGACCGTGTTTCCACCCCGGGTGGCTGGGCTCACCTGGGTTTCCCGGGTGGGAGGTGAGGGCATCGCCCTTCTCGCCCCCTTAAGGGGTTTTTTCCCGGCCCCACGGGGGATAGCCCTTGCTTCCTATCCATCCATAGGGTGCAGACCTTGTACATGTTTTATGTGTTTATTTTGCCAGCACGTAGTGTGGTTTTGAGGGACAAGTCCCTGGTGTGTTTTGAGGCAAAGGAAGGATGTCAGGGGAATTCTCTTGGATTGAAATAACCCTCCTTTACAGACATTGACATTTTATAGATATCTGAAAATACTAGACATTGCTGTGATTGGTACAAAGTATGATCAGCAGTCTTATTACATTCATTGTTGTGAAGTTTACAGTTTGTGGTTGGTGTACAGTGCAGCAGGAAACATAATAAAGCCTTTTATTGGAAGAATTCTTGAGTCTGCCTTCTGGATCCGCATTGCCCCTTTCTGCCTGTGGGAGCTCATTACAGGAAGTGATTGTTTCAGGGGAAACAATGTTTGCTGGTGGACATCAGGGCTGGGAAGAGGAAGACATGATTAAACAGTAAATAGTAAAAGGCAAAAGATTTGTACGATCTGAAGAAAACCAGAGATTCTCACTGTTCAAGTTGCTAGAAGTCAAGATGGCGTCTGCATGGTAGGACGTGATTTAATGGGCTCTGGTATTTTTGTTTTTCCTACTCCCTCTTCTTGAAATGGGGAACAGAAAATGCTACAGGACAAGCCCTGAGTCAACAACACACCATAAGGAACCTGGCTGAAAACTTTGCTTTCATCTCATATGGACTCAATCTGATCAGGTTTGTTATAGTTTCAAATGAAACCCTTCAATTTTATCCAGTGGTCAATGGGTGGTCCCGTTATATCCATCTGCAGTTAACCAACTTCTATGCGTGCAAATGGAAGGTAATGTCCGTGCCATGGTTCACTCCTAGAATAAAAAGAAATAGTACATTAAATGAAAGAGAAAGAAAATAATTACCAAGAATATACCCATTATCAAAGAGGTAACATGTGAATAGAGCATTTAGCTTAATTCTCTTGGAATGTGTGCTGTACTTTTTCTAAGAATATTTGTACAGAATGTGAGTCTAAAACAAGTTTGACAGGAGAACCTACATAAATGGTTCACCACTCTTATTTTGTTATTCATTCTATTATTGTTCTGCTAAGCAATCTAGCTATGGTTAATAATGTCAGAGATACCTTGTCAGCATCTTGCTTGCAAAATCTCCAGACCAGGCATGTAGTCGGGGGAGGGGGGGAGGGGACGGGGACTGGGGGGGCTTAGCTCCCCCTCCTACCGAAATTCTCAGGGTGGTCCACGAGAAGGCCTTACTGGTACATTATTTAAACTGCTATGTGTATTCATATCATGATCTGATCACTATACTCAATATATCCCATATGCATAGGTTATTGGGATGATACAAAAGGTTTGCTAGGGTAGATCCTCTCTCACTTAGACTCAGCCCCCCCCCCCCAATCAAAATTCTGGCTACGGCCCTGACCTAGACTCTTTCACATGTTTTGACAGGCAAATGTGAATCTAGTTATATAGAAGCATAATAGAAGAGGAAATATTGGCCTGCCTAATGGTTGTTGGGCTGCCCAATGTTGTTGGGCTGCAACTCCAATCAAACCCCATGGAGGATGAAGATAGGGCCCTTCCACACAGCCCCATATCCTAGAATGTCAAAACAGAAGATCCAACAATATCTGCTTTGAACTGGGTTATCTGAGTCCCACACTCAGATAATATGTGATTTTCTGTCTTGATATTCTGAGATAAGGCTGGAATTTTGGAATACTTGTATTTGCATTTCCGTACATAATGGGACCAAAGTCTACATACAAAATTCACAAGTTTCATATACACTTATACACAGAGCCTAAAGGTAATTGTATAGAATAGTTTTAATAGTTCTGTCAATGAAACAATATTTATGTGAATTGAACCATTAGAAAACAAAGGTGTCGCAATGTCAGCTACCCTTGTGGACAATTTTGATCTCCGAAATCTCGGTCAATTTGTAGAAGCTGAATGCATCTTCCTTGGAGTCTTAAATGTATGTGACAAAAGAGATGTGTTTAAAGATGAAACAAGGTACCAAATTTATCACAATTTTTTTGGGATACCATAGAGATAGATGAGAATAAACTGGTTTCTCACATATAGCCTACAGCAGTGATTTACAACCTTTTTTGAGCCGCGGCACATTTTTACATTTACAAAATCCTGGGGCACACCACCAACCAAAATGACACAAAATGACACTCTAACACAGTAATGCGTCTAGTTAATATGTTTTTAAATGTATTTATACACTCACTTAGTCCAGGGCCCTGTTCGGCATTTGCATTTTCCCTTCTCAAAAACTTCTCCATCACTGTCACTCGCTTGTCTTGCTGTGATCCCAAATTGCCACTGTCACTTGATGCGCAGCTGCAGCACTAACTCTAACTTTGTTTACTTAGCCACATCTGAGCTAATCCAAGATGGCGCGACCATAGCACTCTCGCATCACTTCTTAGGTGATGCGAGAGTGCTATGGTTCCATTTCTTAAAGGGACAGATGCGCCTTATAGTTTATATATGAATGAAGTTTGAAAATAATTTCCCACGGCACACCTGATGATCTCTCATGGCACATTAATGTTCCGCAGCACACTGGTTGAAAATCACTGGCCTATAGTATCCATTCATGCCTGATTGGCCTCCCGGCAGCTAATGTCCCACGTCACATGGGAAGGTCTGAGAGTAAAGGAAATAAGTGAAAAGAAGTTGCAAGTTACCTTTTGCTATGACTACTTGAAATTGCTCTTCTCATTTTGCTGTGTTTTGGTCCTGGGGCATCTTCCTTTATTGTACCATATGTTTACCCAAACTACAGCAGCTATCATGACCAGACAAATGGGAATTTTCAAGATGACAGCGAACAGGAAATCATTATTGCTGAACTGGATACTAAGAAAAGATGTGTTCCATTAGTTTGTTTGCTGAACTTCATAATGGCAAGCACATCGTGCATACAGAACTATATTATACACTTATTTAACTATTTTGGGGGCTCTTACCCTAGAGACAGAAAAACAGGTTAGAACAGGATGAGCAAGTACATAAATGACTGAATATGAACTACTACTTTGGGATGAGGGTGGCAGAGGGGTTAAGAGTAGCAGAACCCGTGGACTTCCGGTCAGGAGTGGGAAGCAGCCGGTCGCTCTCAAGGGGAGCTCCGCAAGAGAGAGCCCCAG